>FIZR01032373.1:0-32002 GCA_900060175.1 Ferrisia virgata | reverse complement strand
AAAAAAAAAAAAAAAAAAAAAAAAAAAAAAAAAAAAAAAAAAGAAAGAAAGAAAACTGAATCAATTTAACCAGTCGCTCGGCCAGACATACGCCGTAATAGCTTGCACTGGCTGTTGCCGTGGACGCGTAATTGGCGAAGCGCCGAGACGCTAGTCGCGCATCCGAAAACATTACACATCTTCGTTGACAAGACGACAAACTTTGCAAAAATTTCGATTCACGTATTTCTTTATTTAAAAATCTACTGCGCGATAATTAATATAGGTGCAGTGGTTGTGTGATTGTAGCAGTGTTACGATGCTAGAATTCGGTGTTATTCGTTCGTTACTGTGATGTGTTCGGTAATCGCGTTGAATATCAAACCTCCTTGAATAATTTCGTCCGATCGAAATGCAATTCTGAGTGACGGATATGTTGAAAGGACAGGGTAATGCATCCCCTAAACCGAGCCTTAGCCTAGCTAACGAAACCTCTTTAGAACCGGTCGAAAAAACTAAAAAGAAGCTTTCATTCCGCGAACCCGAAATTATGGGATATTATATGCAGATAGGACAGGATGTTGCGTCGAGATTATCGAAAAAATTCAAGTCCAAAAACGGTACAAAAATGCCCAGTACTGTGAGCAAAAGTTGTATATTTAAAAATTGTGCCAGCGAAGATAAAGATATGAATTATGAAAATTTTACCGGAAGTACCGAAGATTTAAACTTAGAGGTTGGTTTGTACTATATTATTTATTTATTTGTCTTCCAACGTAAATTTAATTCATCTTAGTATTCAAAATTATCGTGTTTTCATGAAATAGGTAGGTGCCTACTAAATAAAACGAAAAAGTTGACTTTTTGTTTTTTTTTTTTTTAGTTTAGTTAAACTCTTTTCTACGTATACTTAGGTACTTTGTATTCCATACAGAATTGTTCTGCATTAGTTGATAGTATTATAGGTAAGCTTTATATTTACTACCAACGAATCGAATTTACCAAAGCATAATTTTCAAATACCTATGTAACATAGAACTATGGTAAATTCAACAGATAAACTCGGTATGGTCAAATATATAGCCTACTTCTAGTTACTACTGGGAATACCAATAATTTAACCTTTCTTTGCGTAAGATCGTAAAATTTTGCTACGTTCGTAGACGTAGTAATCTATAAAATGACTAACGTAAAATTGTGTATTTTGGGTATTTGGCAAGTTATCAAAGTCCGAATGTGATGTTTCGTTGACATCGATCGAAATGTGTTCTATTTCAACTTATCATTCGTTTTGAAAAAAAAAAAAAGAAAAAATTAAAGCACGAAAAAAATTTCTTGCTATAGTACCTATATATGTAATGCTTATTCGCGTCGAATATTTTTCCTTTAAAATTTTATTGGAATAGTCGTCTTTATATATCTTTCATCGAGTTGTCGGTTCTTTTGAACGAATAAAATACTCGTTGTTTAAATACTATATGATTTATAAGTCTATAATAAAACCATTTTAGATAATAAACGAATAAATAGGGGGAGGAGGCTACCCAAGCTATCACAGATAAGGCATACGGCCAAACTTTCGGCATTCCGATGAAACAACGTTGCTATATTATACGTAAAATTCTTGAACTAGAAATTATTCTGATAATGATTTACGGTGAATAAAGGATTGACGGTAGTAAAAATTTTTTTAATCCAACCATAAGCGTTTATTTTGGGCCAATGATGTGCGGTATTATTTTTAATTACTGTCTAATGATCTGCGAGATAGATGGAAGTAGCAGGTGTTGGAATTTTTTTTTTTTTTTTTGCATTATTCTTTAATGATAGGTATCTATATTTCATCGTGTATAATTTATGGTATATTTTCCCATTAATAATTTTAAATCGAGTAATTAATTAAGTATGCACTGAAAACTCTTTAGAGATTTTTTTGCTACATGTTCGAATGTTTTATGGTATAAAATTTTAATAGCCAGGAAGCTTTGTGTTGGGTTCGCATTCTATACTACAACGTACTATTTGTGTTTCTAAAGTTATATCTACATATGAAGGTAAATTCTCATTTTGAAACGTGAAGAAAACCCTGATGACCTACGAGTGTCTTCAAATTCATTAGTTTAATTTATTTTCAACTCTGTCGATGTCAATCATTAAATAAAATTCTAGCTCTACGGCTTCTCCGTTCTACTAAATTCCTTCTTGTAGGGATGATTTTTTTTTTTTTATTGTCTATGAAATGGAAAATGAAGCATGATAATGAGAGAGTGAAATTGTGATGTTTATTATTTCTGTGGTCCATAGTGGATTGATGAATATCAAGTTATGATTGTCTTCGCTCTCTCCCCCACCCCTGGTTTTTAAAATTTCAACATTTTAATGAAAAATCGCAAACATTTTTTGGTTATTAAGTGTCACATTAAACGATGTGAGATGACATAAACATTTGTACAATTTTCGCTATTTTTCAGAGGTTACAAAATCGTGTTTGAAAATGGAAAAAAATCATTTATTTTGAATTTTTTGAGATGAAAAAGCAACAAAAAAAAATATTTTAATTTAGTATGCCATCAGGAATGATCGAAAAAGGCAAAATTTCGTATGTTTGCTTCCTTATTTTGCGAAAAAATTCGAAATTGATAATTTTTCCCATTCATAAACATGATTTTGGAATCCCTGAAATGCAAAGAAAAACGCGAAAAACTTTTTTTGACCGTATATGGTTTACAATGACACGTTAACACTACCAAAAAAAAAAACAAAGGATCGCAAAGCGATGCTTTTTCAGCCTGAATTTCGTGAAAAACAAATGAGGCTAAACTGTCGAAACCATCAAAAAGTACACTAAGACCTGTAGTAAATCAACATACCAAATTTAAACTTTCTAGCTCAACTAGGGAGGGGAATGGGTTATGCGAAGAATAAACTCAAAAAAGATGAAAAATCAATTCAAAGACGAGAAAATTCGCTCAAAAACCACATTTCTGGGCTGTAAGGAAGCGCGGTGAGTGTGAAAAGTTGAAACCTCCAAAAGGCACTGTATGTACCAAATTTCAGCTACGAAGCTCAATTGGAGGGGGGGGGGGTTATGCGAGGAGCAAACTCAAAAAATAAGAAAAGAACGACCAAAAAATTTCAGTTTTGAGGCCTTTGACGCGATACAATGAGGCTGAAAAGTCTAAAAGGCACAGCTGTGTCCTCCTTTACTAAATCTACATATCTAAGTTCAGCTTCTTAACTCAATTTGGAGGAGAGATAGGGTAGGAACAGTCCTTTTTCGAGGTGAAAAGAGGGGAAACTCCTCATATCACACCTCCTAATTGACCAAGAAGGTTGATTTTTTGATATGTTGTGCAACTTTGGATTATCCCTCGATTAGATTGAAAAAGAGCAATGTTTGAAGTTTTGGACCTTCGGCCCTTCCTCCCACAAATTTGGGCATAATTGAATTTTGACCCAACGTTATATATGTAATCCCCTGCCGAACAGGGTGTTTTGACCGAATTAGAGCGGTTTTGATCAGTATCGAGTAGAATAAATGATTTCAGTCTTGGGAAGGGGGGGATAAGAAGTATAAATAAAAATGTTTGACATAGTCAAAAAAGGTCGCACTGGTTTTCTAGGACCCTAAAACGGATTTTGTTGGTATTTTCCCCTCATTCTTCGTTGGTTGACAGACCGTAATAGCTTGGTTTTCGGTTGACAATATGATATAGAAAATTAATCTAACAAATTGAAAAATGATTTGTTGATTTGGATTGTAAATGTAAATTTGAAATTCAAGACCGTACATTTTTATCAAGTGCATTTGACGCGATTTCGCTACTTTTTTTTCACAACTCTCTCCAACTTTCGAAAAAAATCTCTTAAAATTGAAACGCTTTATTGGACATCTTATTACTGAGTATAATGATAATAATATCTTCTTGCGATTTTTGGGTTGCCCTCTCGTTACTTGCTTTAGTTTGATATTTTATAGCGAAACAATGATTTCCAATGACTTCGGTGGTGACATGATTATTACAAAATTTTTTAATTCGATATCCAGCTCACTTTTCAGCATCAAGAAGAGAGAGTTAATGTTACGAAAATTTTCTGTAGATTTTTATTTTTTCTTCTTTAGTAATCAATTTTTATTTCATTTTATTCTCCGACTATGATTTTTTTTCTACAAATACTTAACAGATATTGATTTTTAAAAGTTACCCCCAGGTTAATATTGTTTGAATCGAACTTCGTCAAGATAAAAGGTAGTTACTTGAAAATGTTATATTTTCAAAGAAACAAAGTATTTTTAAATTGATTGTTTATGGGTTCCATCTTCCATCCAGCTTGGTCCGCCACAAAGACGTATCCTATATCTACCCACACCCTAAATACTTGCCCTTGCGTTTGGGATGGTTCAACTATTTGTTGAAATTTTTCCATAAACCAACTTTTACGTACCTGATACGTAAAATAATAATTTGTCGTGAATTTATTGAACCTAGTGTACCAGATCTCAGAAGTGGAATAAACAGAGTTCATTTGGTAAACAAACGAACGTACTACATAATGTTACGATGAAGAGCCCTATAGCTAGGTGTATTCGTATGGTATACACTTGGTAATTTAATTAGACAAATATTCGACTGAAATTCCCCTCGGAGCAGGGTAAATTTCACATCGATATGTATATTTACGTTACGTAATTGATGGGTTGAACTTCAAACAATATCTTAATTTATTTTTTAGCAATGTATTCAACCTATAGGTAGGCCAGTAGTATTTGTTTTATTGCCGTTTGACGTGCGAAAAATTAATGTATTATTGAAATTTTCAGAGTCAAGCTATGAGAGTGGTAAGAACGGTTGGTCAAGCGTTTGAAGTATGCCATAAATTATCGTTGAATTCGCCGACCTTCGAAGATGGCGATCAAGATACGGAAACCATACTTAGTGAAAAGGATAGCGAAATACAAAATGAAAAATCGAAAAAAGGTTAGTACGCCTATACGGCTGCTCGAATGCGAGCTAATTACGTTGAAAATGGTTAGATTCATTCACACCTACTTTAGTGCGACGCCGACTGCCAAATAATGCAGCGTGCCATGTGTATCAGTTATAGGCCATACGACTCGCAGTAGGTATAATTTATGACGAGGCCGAAAATTTTTCACAGCCCATTCCAATATTGATGAGATATTTATGCGAATATAGTGGCTGCGTTATTAGGTGAAAAATATCGAACAATTATAAGTGATGAATACTACCGAACGCTATAAAATGAAGCAATATATGTGTATTATAGTGGTAGTAAAGCGGTATTAGAGGTAAATCAAGCTTTCGTCTTGAATGAACGCCAAAAACATACTGAAGGATGGGAAAGTAATTATATTTAGAGGAATATTATTGCGAGTAATCTCGAGTTATATTTTACACTTTAACCAACTTTTATATAGAACTTCCTTGCGGGTATTTTTATATTCTCTGTATGCGACCTGGTTTTAAATTTTTTTTACCCTGATAAGTATTTATTTTATTGCGAATTTGCGATCAATTTTTGCGATGTAATTTTTAAATTCGATATAATTGGATGATTTCTTAAAAAAAAAAAAAAAAAAAAAAAGACGATACCTACTTGAAATATTTTGAGGTAATTTAGAGTATAAAATTGGTAAACTTGATTGGTATTTATACTTAAACTATTCTTCGTGGTAAATTGGTAATTATTCGTAATGATTTTCATTCAAGAAGGTAATTAACGCCACTGTAATATTTTAAAGGACAGAATACTGGTAAATTATAATTTACCAGTAGACTTTCCAAACTTTACACCGTTGACGCAATAATGAAATCTGTCGTACAGAAACTTAAGTTGAAATTGCCCTTTTACATACCATTCTTGTCACATCATCACCAAGAACAGCAATTCGTGTAACTTTCTTCATTAGTAAGCTCGGGTACATGAATAAAAAGTACGCTATAGGTAATTATAAATTGCATTCGTGGTTTTCATTTAAGAAATGGAAATGTTTCAGAATTGAGGTGAAGTATTTAGAAGTGACTGAACATCTTACTTTCGAAAAAATTTCATTAATGAATATTTTTTGCACGCAGAATGGATACAGTTACTGTACAGCACTCTTTCTTTTTGTCCCCTATTTGTCTAAAATTGTCAAGAATTCTTCAACTTTTCTAAGGTACTGTTGTAATTAAGAAATTATCGTTAAAAAGTGTATAAATTGAAGATAAAATTCTTTTAAATAAGTAATTGAAAAGAAAAAGAAATCTCACTTATCGATAAGAGAAAATTTTCAATTAATAAATTTCTAGAGATTTGCGATAGTGAAAAAAAAGATTCTTATCTTTTCGCATTGTGTGACAATCTCAGGGTCTTTTTTTTTTCACGTTTGTCGCTCGCCACCGTTTTTTAATGCAATAATATGCCATAGAGCTAGGTAAACTTGATAAATGGAAGCACAAGTATAAAAAGTTTAACGAATAAAGTTCTGTTTCGAAAGAAAGTTGAAAGTTTTACTTCAAACGAAGAATTTGATCAAGTTAAACCCATTGCGTATTTAATATTTTTAATTAAATTGTGCTTCGAGGTAAAGTGGTTACGAATTCAAAATTTGCATTATCTATTGGGAAAATTCATTACGTATCAATTGATCTTATTGTTTATGTTGGTGCCGAATCGTAATATTACTTTATTCATTACATTATTAGGAATGGGACCTACCTATTCATAGAATAGATCTATTTAAAGGTTATATGGAACGTAAGAAGCGCAGAAGATGTGTCATTTTTTTCAATATGAAATGCAAAGAAGTGTTTTAAATTTGAATACAAAAAGAAAAAAAGGGCATCGTGTAACGTGTTACTTTTCTAGCTTAATTTTCATAAAATAATAAAATCACACGCGAATAGTTCCATCCGCGAAATAAAAGCTTGCAGCGGGAATAAAAAGTTGGAATCCCCAAAAGACACGTCTAGGACGCATAATTCATTCTAGTCCCGTTGTTCAGTTTGTGGACGAGCGGGAGGGGGCGGGGTTATGCGAGAAACTCGCGTTTTCGAGTCAAAAAGAGAGAACCCCCTGTATTTCTCCCCTTCTAATTGACATAGGAGACTGATTTTTAGATACGTTATACAGTTTTTAATTCTCAATTGATTGGTTTAAAAACGAACAATTTTTGTCATTTTTACTCGTCAGCAACTCCTCCCTCAAATTTGAATATGACTGAATTTTGAGCCGAGTCATCTCTTCCTATTAATGCCTGATTTTCCGTCAATATAAACATACGATTGGCCGAACTTTAGCAATTTTGGTCGGTTTAGAGTCAAGTAAATGATTTTAGCCTTGACGAAAATGAATAAATGAAAACAATAAATATGTATCTGTTGTGCTCAAGAATGATCGTAATGGTCTACTAGGACTCTGAAACAGATTTTATTAATAACCCTCCCCCCTTCATATACCCTTGGTTCGTGATAATGCAATTTTCTTAGAATAAATTTACTCATACTATGTATTCTGATGATTCTCAAAAATCTTCGTTTTTTATCTCTTAGTGAAGTATGAAGGTATTTATCTTGTACACAATGACGTAAACAGGTATTTATGATCAAAGTGTGAATCAATATATATGAATTCGACATGTGAAAATCATCTAAACTGAAAGATAAAAAAAGAGGGAATTTTACGATGTATGTATTTCTTCTACCCTTCCTGAGTTATAAATTGAAAATCCTGTCAAAGCGAGCATGAGACCAAAAAGTATGTATTACTCGGGTGGGCTAAATTTTGCTTTTTTGGAAAATCTGCAAATGGTGGGGTCACAATAGTTGCGAAATTATTTCAAAAAAATGTGGTAAAGATTTCAGCCGCCTAATTCAGTTTCTTTAAACCTGTAAAGCGCAGCTCAAGTTCAAAAATTTTCAAAAAAACGAATAAAATTTATTTAAAAAGTTTTTCCAAATATAGAATTTAATTACATACATATTTGAACTCAAAATGATCATTATTGAAAAGTTTTTGCAATTTCTACGTTTTTCAGGATTTTTTTTAAATTGTCATTTTTTGCGTTTTTTTTTTCAATTTTTGAATAACCACGAAGGAAAGTTTTTAAACGCAAAATTTCTATTTTGCCCCCCACAGAAGATTTAAAGGTGCTTAAACAATGGATTTTTCCTTGTTTTTTCAACAATTTTTTCACTTACCTTCATCCATTTAAGACCAGTTTTCCCAATTTCGCCCTTTTTATGGATTCTGAATTGTTATTCTAACAAAGAAAAATACAGCATAAATGGTTCAAAAAAAAAGCAATGCGAAATTGCCTTTGAGAGTCTAAAATGGATGAAATATGTCCCTTGCGAGGATTTTTTTTTTGAAAAATCATTTTCTCAATTTTTAACAAATTTATTTTAAAATACGTAAAAAAATACTTTTTTTGAATGACCTTGAAAAATCGTCTGTGTGGCGGTAAAATGGAGATATTGCGCTTGCGTTTAATCATCTAAAATCGATGTCCTAAATCCATTTTAGGTGGGCGTTTTGCAACAAATTTTCTTTTAACATTTTTTAAAAATTTGTAAAAAAAAAGCTATAAGTGACATTTAAAAAAAAAAAAAAAAAAAACTAAAAAACGGGAAATTTTTAAAAATTTGTAAAAAAAACGCTATAAGTGACATTTAAAAAAAAAAAAAAAAAAAACTGAAAAACGGGATAATTGCAAAAATTTCTCAAAATAATAATTTTGAGTTTAAATATGCCTAATAATTCAATTTTTAGAAAAAAGCTCAAAAACATTTTTTATTCGTTTTTTGAAGATTTTTGAAAATTTTCAAACTTTAAGTTAGTTTTGCACCTTTAAAAAAACTGAGTTAGGGGGATTGAAATTTTTACCACGTACATTTGAGGTCATTTCGCAGCTATTGTGACCCCGCTGTTTGCAGATTTCCAAAAAAAAAAGCAAAGTTTGGCTCAGCCTAACATTTACCCATGAGAATAATTTACTTTAGCATATCGTAAGTAGGTGGTAGGAGGTTCCACACAGATACGTCTGGCTAGTTTAGTGCAAATCACCATTCGTAAAAGAGCGTTGAGTTGAATTGATATATTTTTAGTGTACGGAAAAAAGGATACGCTGTTTTTGTGAAGAGTGCAATTATAAATTTGATTCCTTTATAAATTCGTAGTCAATAGAGAATATTTTGTATGCTTTAATTTGCACCACACTGATGAAAAATCTTTGAAGTTCGGTTGAGTTACAGAGATGAACGATACTTGGATATCGGATATTATCAGCTGCTTATAATCACTCAACCGGTCAGCAATCATTTAGTGATGATTGGCGGAAAGGAATCAAATAGTCTCAAAAAAAGCTTACTACTTTTTGAGTTTCATGTAATCACCAGGAGTGCTATAAAAAAATTTCTTTCATTCAAATTACGAATCGGTTACGCTACCGATACTTGGCTCAGAGTATTCGATTATTGGATAAATAACCGGATATTCTTCATCTCTAGTTGATTAGCATTGGCGTGAATTCTGAGGAGTCAAAGCAGCGCTATCTGGTGAGTAATGGATTGTAACATTTGGCTACAGAAAAATCGTCGAGTTTACTATCTTTTTGAAAATTATTTTGGAACATTGTTGGTGGTGACCAAAAAAAAATTTTCTACCACAACAATCATCCTCTTCTTTGAGTTTCCACCACTCTTCGTGTTCATGTATTATGCTACAGAAGATTAAAACCAACCAATGTGTGTATGGGAGGAGGAGGCTGTATACTAGAATTTTTTCAAAAATTTTTACCTAATAGATGGTGAAAAATTAACAAAAAAAAATTTTAAACATATATTACGCGAAATCCAAAAGAGGTACATTTATTTATTTTTCCAAAATATATGATGTAATGAGTACTTACGCCCAGAATACTTATTATTCCATTTTGACTGGTGAGTCGTAGCAAAAATTTGCGAGAAAGCCCTAAAAAATGACCATGTTTTAAGACTATTTCTATCGAAATTGACTTCAAACTAAACGAAACCATTACAAATGAAAACAGCACAACAGAAAACCGCCATTCGTACCAAGATGTATGGGGAATTTTTGAAAACATGAAAAACTGAAATAACAAGTACTTATAAGGAAGGAGCTCTTTGCTACCCTTACCCTACAAACTACTCGAATAAAAAAGCCAACGTCGAAATGGTGTTTAATGGGTTAAATTACCGCTATCTCGACTTTTTATACAATAATTTTACATGAATTTTGGGTTTTTGATTTTTTAAAGATTTTTTTACCAAGCCCAAAACCAGTTGGTGCTCAGAAATTGTGGCAAAAAAATGAAAATTGCCAATTTGAAAGGTGTGTTTGTGGAGTAACCAGAATTAACGACTGTTTCTTACCATATATTTCGAATAATAAATTTCTCCTGCTCCTCTTCCTTCTCCTCCCCCTCCCCCTCCTGTTAAGCATTTTCATCATAATACATTACGAGTACAAATTATATGAATATAGAATCGAAATATGTTTTTCGATGTAATACGTACTATTCCATTATCATTTGTGTGCGTTACTACGAATAACTTCAAACCGTTATCAGCTGTAATAAGAATCAATATAAAATAACCTGGTTTTGACGTGTCTGTATAGGTCTAGGTATCTATTGGTTTATACGGTATAATTAATTATTGGAACGCCTTTTTAATAATTTTACTCAGTGGGTAATTTTTTCGATGAAAAATGAATCTAGAACCTTTTTTTTTTTTTTTGTAATTGACATTTATGACGATTACGTTATTTATGAAAGTAAACAAAAAAAAAAAACTTCCTGGTAATTGGTAGTCGAATAGCTATACTCTGAATTTTGCGCGCATCAACGTCAGCACTATTGGGTGAATGCCATCGGTCACTTGACCTTGCCAATTTTTGCATTCATAAACGTCATAATTATGACATCGTAAAGGTACCTACGTATTATATTGTATTTTATCTGGAATACTGCAGGTACTTTTATATTATGTATGCTTAAACTTATAGATATGTGGGTATTTGTGCATTACACTACACGTATGCCTCCAAATTTTCCAAATCGTTAGCTGTTGGTACATAACTAATAGTTACCTGGGTACCTAGGCTACCTACCTATCTAACCATTTGGTATGAGTATTTGGTGTCAAATTTCCGGATAGATATGTGTGTAATATTGTACACACGCTTTCACTTGGTAAAAAAATATTGAATCGGTTTTATGTACTTATTTGATGATAAGATCATTTTAAAAAATGAGTACTGAAAATTCAACTTTCTCAGTTCAACAATAAAACATCACTATTACACACGGCCTATGCCTATATGGGGTATTTCTTGTACAGAAAACGAACATTCAAGGCATATTCTATTTTGGAAGCGAATAAATGTAAACCTCTACGTTTTTTTTTTCGCGTATACCTAATATACTTACTTACCTATCACTAAAAATGAACTCGAGAAATGATTTTTTTTTTGACACATCAAAAGAAGACGTTAGCAGTGAAATGGCGCAAGGCTGACATGATTGCTTTGAGAAATGAAATTGAAAATTAGCGGTTGATGTTCTGGCTTCAGAGTAATACATATCTTAGGACAGAGCATGTTGGCGATAACAGATTCACGCATTGACGTCATTAATTACCTTTGGATATGGTCCAAGTTATCCGAAAGCACACCCTTTTATTTTTAATCAGTTATATTCGCAGCGTATAAACAAAGCTTTTAAAATCACGAATATTACATATTGAAGACTATATCGACTCGTTAAACTTTTACCGAACATCTGTTCGGAGTGCAACACTTTTATTGTCTAAGATGAAAACATTTAGGTACTTGCGAGTTTTTCTTTAATTTTTTTTTCCTCTCTCTTCTCTTTTTTGCTCGTCTAGATTTAATATCCGGGCCAACGAGTACTGAAACTTTAGCGTTACCAGATCATTCTGGTACTTCAGAAGATCAAGTTCCGGTGAAAACTTTACCACAGAGACCAATAAGACTGGATATTATTCCTCCTCCGCCTTTAATTCCTAATACAAGTAACGCTTGTAATTCGAACGGCGGAAATGTTAGAAGGTCGCCGTTGGTAAGTATCCTTCGTTGTTACAAAATTTCACCGTAATACGGCAGTGTACACGTTATGTTTCCGAGTATGTACTTTTTTTTTTTTTTTTTTTCATTTTCTGCTATTTTGCTGTTACAGAACGGAGGTGAAATGTATAGTTCTCCGTTAACTGAACCTCTTAAAAATATAAGTGATACTCCATTACCGGCGGCTGGTACCCCACTTAGTACTCATCATGAAATACAGTTACTTAGAGAACAACTTGAACAGCAATCGCAACAAACCCAAGCTGCAGTTGCTCAAGTTCATTTGCTGAGGGATCAGCTAACAGCTGAGACTACGGCGAGATTAGAAGCTCAGGTATGCCATTGCAAAGATGTACCAGTATCCTACATCTCGTATGATGTATTTGGTTGGTTGTGCGCGACGCGAATGTATTCGTCTAATCGATTTATTTTTATTATTAAAAAATCTAGGCTAGAACTCATCAGTTATTAGTGCATAATAAAGAATTACTGGATCATATAGCGTCTTTGGTTGCGTTACTTCAACAACAAGAAAGGCTTCATTCGCAACATCAACAGCATCAACAACAACAGCAACAGCAATCTCAACAACAGTATCAATATCAGCCGCAGCAGTTCCAGAATATGCAACATATATCATCAGTGCCTCAGGTTAGTTTTAAATATAAGTTCTTTGTTTTATTTACATTTTAAGCATATGGTAAAGTATATATAACCCACCTTAGGTTATTTCATCATCTACACATGTACGATGGCTGATAAATAACGCTTGCTTTGCACCTAATTTTACAAATAGAAAATAGCGTATTAGCATGCTAGCTTGAGAAATGATTATGCTCATTTTGGTTCTATGTTTTAAATTATGTGCGAGGAAATTATATAACGCGTTAAAGAATGAATTTTTTCTGCCAACTGAATCCTACGATCGAGATTATTTAGAAATTATACAAACATTCGAACTGTAAAGCCATTTCACAAGTTAAATGTATCCATTCGTACGTCACAATTATTATAGCTCGGTTATCAAATCGATTGAATTCAATTCAAGAACGACGTGTTTATTCCTGCGAAAAATATTCCACAGACACGTGAATAAGTTGGTATACGTAACCAGAAATTTTACTTGAAAAAAAAAAAAAAAGTCTCGATGTATTTATTCGACGTAGGTAGGTAATCTTTTTTAATAACCTGAATAAATGAAAGGCCATTCCACAGTTGGAAAAAACTATTTCTTTTCATCGTTTATCTTTTATTTAGCGATTCCTTTGTAAATAATTTGTACCTCACTTAATACGTTGGTAGACGTTTTTTTTCTCTCTCTAAAAAGAAAAAAAAACTGAAGCTATCAAGTGATTTTTTTGAAAATTAGAAAATTTGTAATTAACGTCTGCTAAAAACCTTTGAAATGAATCATTTTATAATTCAAAAAAAAAAAAAAAAAGGAACGAAATCACGAATTACGTAGGTAGATGTTGGTTACCTACCCTGTTGGAGTTTCCTTTGTACTGCACCACGAATAATTAATTATTTAAAGAGACTCATACTTTCATGGTTTATTGCTTTGTAACAGTTGAAGTTTGGTTTTTAAATTTTTCTCTTTCAATTGAATTAATTTCTCAACTTCTGTAAAGGTAAGTTTTTTTTTCTTCATTTAAAGAAGTTTTTTTTTTAACATTGTTAATTTAACTTTTTTGTGTTTTTTTTTAATTTTTTTTTTTAATTTTTCGTAATTCATTAGTGATGTTTTTGTTTGCGCTTCAGCCATTTAGCGATTAAACATGCATGCTGAATTCTCTTATGCCAAAATCCATTTTGCGAGGTAAATATTTTTAAATATTAATTTAATTTTATTCGTCGACAAGGTAATTATGCTCGAGCAATTTTTTTTTTTTTAACGAGATCGGAATTTTGAATTTTTAGCCTTTGATATTTGAGAACATTGTAAAATTTCTTTTACACCATCAATTGTTACTACGCAGTCGGCATTATACATACAAAGGATTATAAAATCAACCAGGCAGAATTTTTAATTAATTTCAGGTCTTTTTAATTATTAAATGCGGAAAAAATGATGCTCTCGTGGTTATTATTTTCGTTGAAATGGAAAGTTTAATTTTTACATTGCTAATCGCGTGATAGAATAGAAGTATTACGTGAATCGGAAAATGTGAAAATTACATGTAACTACTGCCTACTTGGTATCTAGTAATTGAATTATATTTTGCCTGTGTATTATATTTTTTTCATCTTGTCCTTTAGTGATTTTTAAAACAGAAAATATAAAACAGTATTGGGAAAATTTTTTATCTTGTAATGAACAAAGTTTATTGTATTATTTTGATTCGTCCCTTTGAGGACATATTCAATGTGAAGCTTTTTAATTTAGATGTAAACCATTTTATGAAATTATGTTTCCTGCTCGTTTTGAAGAGTTGTGCTAGAAATATTTAAAAGATTAAAATTAAAAATCGTAATGCCAGGCCTTTTAAAAAATTCTGGCCTTTCATAAAATTTCTGTTCCTATGTACAAGAATTATATTTATCTCATATTTAAAGTCAAACCCATCAAAAACTTGGACTTTTATTCACGAAACTTCGAATAATATCACTTAGTGATTCAGGTAAAGGGACGCAATGAGACTAAAAAGGCGTCAACGTTAAAAAGCACATTTTGGAGCTATAGAAAATCTGTATTCCAAATTTCAACTGCTTGGTTCTATTTAGAGGGGAGTTATGCGAGGAACAAACTCAAAAAATGAGAAAAACCGCCCATAAAACTACATTTTTGGGACTACGAGAAAGTACAATGAAGCTGAAAAGTAGGAACCCCCATAACACACATCTAGAGCCTCTACTGAATGTCCATACCATTTTTCGTTTCCTAGCTCAATTTGGAGGAAGGTTATGCGGGAAATAAACTCAAAAAATAAGAAAAACGGCCTAACCATCATTTTTTTGGGGCTGTGAGGAGATGCAATGAAGCTGAAAAGTCGAGACCACCAAAGCATATTTAGGGCCACTAATAAATGTACATGCCAAATTTCAACTTCTTAGCTGAATTTGGTAGGGCAAGAACAGCCCTTTTTCAAGATCAAAAAGGGGGGAAAACTCTCAACCTCCCATCCTAATTGGCTTAGGAAGTTGTTTTTTGGATATGTTATACATGTTTGAATTCTCTAATGATTAGCTCAAAAAAAAACAATTTTTCCGGTTTTGGTCCCTCAGCACTCCTTCCTCCAAATTTGGGCATAATTAAATTTTGACTTAAGGTCATCGCCACTCATCTATATTTGATCCGCTGCCAAGCTGAGTCGATGGACTGAATTGCAGCGATTTTCGTTGGTATCGAGTAGAGTAAATAATTTTAGTCTTCGGCGGAAAAAAATTACCAAAAAAACACATTTTTGAGGCTGTGAGGAGGTGCAATGAGTCTGAACGGTCGAAACTGCCAAAAGGGACATCTATGGCTCCTACTAAATGTACGTACCAAATTTCAACTTCTTAGTTTAATTTCGTGGTGATTACGAGAGGAACAGTGCTTTTTCAAAGTCATACCCTCATATCTCCCCTCCTAATTAACCTAGGTGATGGATTTTTTAAATATTCAATACAACTTTGAATTCCCTATCAATTGGCTTAAAAAGGAATAATTTTTGTAGTTTTGACCCTTCAGCGTCCTTTCTTCCAAATTGGAGCATAGCTGAATTTTGGTCTGAGGTCATCCCCACTCTAGAATGTCAATTGGCTGACAAATCGAAACATATTCTCCAAATTTTATAGATTTTGGTCAGTATGAAGCAGAGTAAATAATTTTTATTGGGGGGCGGCGATATAAAAATAAAAATAGATTCCTGACATAGCCAAAGATGGTCTTAATGGTGCTCTAGGACCCCAACAAGGATTTTGTCGACACCCCCCCCCCCCCTCAATTCTCCGTAGGTTGATAGACTGTAATCGCCTATTTTCATTGACAATATGACATAGAAAATCAGGCTAACCTAATTTTTATTTTCAAAAAATTTAATTAAAAAGCCTTACTATTTACCTGAAATATACCACGAAAAATTTTTAGCTCATAAGAATGAATTCTGTCAGAAATTGGTGAGAGTTTTGCTCTGATTTGCAGCCAGCTTGCTGATTTTGTGATTACTGAAATTCTTACTCACCCTTATTTTTTGAGAAATGTTCAAATCCAACCTGTAAGAATTAATTTTTCAGTCGACTGCTCTATAACGCAAGCCTTTTCATAGAGGCGTAGCTAGAGATTTTCCGCTCGAGGAAATTTTTCCACGCTGCATCTTTGACTCATGAAGAACCAACCGTCTTCCCTCCTCCTCCCACTCTTCTCAGAAAAATTCTCCAACAGTATTCAAGATGTGAGAACAAAAAGGGAATGATTAATGCCCCAGCGAATCGAGAACCAAAAATTTTAGAAGTTTCAAAAATGTTAATCATTTTATATTTTTGGGAGCTTTTTTTTTGCTGCCTTCCTTCTGAATACTTTCTCATTTGAAAAAGTTAGGTCACTAATGAAATAATTTCAACAGTGACTATTTTTTATTCGTAAGATATGTGCTGTAAAAAAATTCTGTTTTTCAATATGATTTTTAAACGATTAAAATTTCCGAGAAGGGGCACTTTGAAAGAGGACACATGATTATTCAAATCACTAATTAGCTATTGAAATAGTTTAATTTTTGCCACTCGGTGAACAGTTCTCCCGTTTCCTTTGCCTTTTCTAGATAATTTCAACACCATTTTTAGAAGGGGAGGAGAGAGTATGACGAAAAACCCTATATTTTTTGAAAATGATTTTTTTTTTTTTTTTGAAGATGTACAGCTCCACCGTCTTTTGAGCTGAGTACGTAGAATTTTGTACATGGGTTTTTCACTTGAGGTTAATCAGCTTCGTAAATTTCATGAAATTTCGAGACGTTTTCTTTTCGTCCCATCTTAATGTTCTGATAAACGTTTTCCTTTGAACAATATAACTTTTTTCATCTTTGGTGCGTTGATTAATGAATAATAGTAAATTTCTTTATTTTTCCTTTTATTGATTTTATGATACGGCGAGAAAGCTAAAAGTACCTACGAAATTTACCTACACATCAATAAACAGCATATATTTGTTTAGATCTTGGATGACGTTAAATTTGAAAGGAATACAATGCGTATTTATCAACGTTTGAAGCTAAACTTTTGGAGAAACATTTTCGCGGAGTGTTTATGTAATATTGTTCTTGCGAAATAGATTTCAGGATTAGATAGTTTTGACAGACGAGCTTTAGGTGATGAATGAAAGCGTTTCGATTTGACCCTAAAGACGTATTATGCAGTTAAACGCGATCAATTCATCTTAAAAATCTCATTTAACTTGCAAATGTTTCATCGTTTGACGTATTTTGAGACGGAAGGAAAAAATGAAAAAAAAAACCGGATTTTTGGGGTGTCTAAGTATGTAGGTAGTAGAAATTAGGTAGCTAGAGGTACGTAAGACCTATTGAAATATACATATTGCTCGAGTATAACGCAAACCATCCAATATCCAGGTTTCTGTTTCAATCATGTTAATGCATGAAACGAGTGATGGTAAAATTCTTGAATTTTTTTTCTGTATTAAAAAAATCGTCGGTACCTACCAGTACGGTTTTATCATTTCGTGAATTTCTAGTGTTATATTTTTAATCGAATATAATTTCGCATTTAATTTTACAGATTGGTAACGTTATGTGTGAAATGCAAACACCTACAAATGGGCCAGCATTATTGCCAGATTTCCAGGAAATCGAATCATTCCGACATTTATCAACTCAACAACAACACGCACCAACAATAGAAAATAGAAATTTATCTTCATCGTCATATCTACCGTCTTCCCCTTTACACAGGCAATCGGCGCAATCAAGTATATTTAACTTCGGATTCTCGCCGCCGACCAATGATCAATTCCAAGCGCAACTTATTCAACAGTTGCAAAATCTAAATAACACATATCATAATCAAAAATCGAATAATTTATATAATCAGCAAATGTCTACGCTGTATCCGCCGGCGCAAACGTCGCAAAACGCCGGATCGCCGTCTTTTCGTATGTCTCCTTATTCGGTTTCGCCTATACCAGGCCAAGGATCTAACGAATCTCCGGGAAAAGATCGAATGAAAGTGGATGATTCGCATTTAATTAAACCCTTGTCGCAGGGTGAAACCATCACAGCTACAGATGGAGATGGTCGTGTTCGAGTTATAGTTCCTGTATGTGAAGAAGATACTCCGGTTCCTCGTCTAGAACCACCACCTTCCGGTCACAAGCGTAGTAAAGAAGCGTCGCCGACAAAATTAGGTAAAATAATCGATGCGTAATTTAGAAGTAAATATGTACCATGTAACTTATGTGAGGTGGGCCAAATTTCGATTTTTTTTTCGGAAATCTGCAAATAGCTGGAGTACAATAGTTGCAAAATGATCGTGAAATAATGTGGTTAATATTTTAGCTCTCTAACTCAAGTTTTTCAATTTACAAAACTGATTCAAAAGTTTGCTCATTTTTAAAAAATCTAAAAAAATTGTTCGCTAAATTTTTTCAAAAATGGAATTATTGTGCATCGTGTTTATATCCAAAATTATCATTTTTAACTAATGTTTACTTTTTTCTCTTTTTTAATGGATTTTTAATGAATGCCACTTTTTGTGTTTTTTCTTAATTTTTTGAAAAACCACGAAGAAATTTTTTTTTTTTGAGAAACGCCTTCCTAAAATGGATGTAAAATATCAATTTCAAAGGGACTGAACTATTGTAATATTTCAAGTTTATCCTCACAAGCAATTTTTCAAGGGTTCTAAAAGAATGTTTTTTTTGTATTTTTTCAAGAATTTCTTCGCATCATTTTTTTTTTTTTTGGAAATTCGTAGCAAGATAGGCTGAGTACACTCACTTTTGACCATTTAAGGTCAGCTTTCAATGCTTATGGGTTCTCAAATACAATTTTAATGGTGAAAAAAAATGGAAAATTTCACTTGAGGATCTAAAATAGATGTATACGTTCCCTTCGATCATTTTTTTTTTTTTAGAAAGACATTTTTTCAATTTTTAACCAATTTATTTCGAAATAGGCACATGAAAAATGTTATTTTTTGTACCTTAAAATGGAAAATTGCTTTTGAGGATCTAAAATAGATTTGTACGTTCCCTTCAATCAATTTTTTTTTTAGAAAGGCATTTTTTCAATTTTTAACGAATTTATTTCGAAATAGGTGCATGAAAAATGCTATTTTTTGTACGTTTGAAAAATCGACTATGAGAAGTAAAATTGAAATATTGCTTTAATCATTTAAAATTGATATTTTACATCTATTTGAGAAGGAGGTTTCTCAAAAAAAAAATTTCCTTCGTAGTTTTTCAGAAAATCGTGAAAAAAATGCGAGAAGTGATATTTAAGAAAGAAAAACTGAAAAAGGAGGAAATGAGGTGATTTTTTTCGCTAGAATTGTAGAGGAAATCAAGGCGGATATTTTAAGACTTTGATGAGCATCTAGGTCCATTTTTCGCCGAGCTAGAGACATTTGAAGTTTAGAAAATCATGAAAGGGGGGGGGGAAGTCGAGAAAATCAAGTTTAAAGTTTGTGTTGTTCTCGTTATTTTTTTCTCTTTTCATGATTTTCTAAACTTCAATCACTTCTAGCTCGTCGAAAAATGAACCTAGGATGCTCATCGAGGTCTCAAAATGTCCGCCTTTTGATTTCCTCTATTATTCTAGCGAAAAAAAATTAGGCACTAATTCAATTAGAACGGCCTTCAAAGGTGATGAATTTATTAAAAACGTTGAAAAAAATGGAAGGTTTGAACCAAAAAGAGGATGGGTTGAGGGTGGCGAGTCGAGATTCCCAAAAGGCACACCCTGAGCACCAGCATCAACTACCTAGTAGATATTTATCAGCTTTCAACCCGCTAGGTAAATTGGTAGATGGGTGAGGGGTGGCGAGTCGCCCCCAAAAAGCACTTCTTGGGTACCACCTTCAATTACCTACTAAGTTTCAAACCTCTGGGTAAATTGATACGACCCGGTACAGACGAGAAATTACGAATATGGTGAAAATGGACAAATGTTTTTGATCAGCTACTTTTTTTGCTTAAATTTTTTTGCTGTATCTTGATTCGGGGCGAAGTTACCAGGAGGACACGTGTCTATGGTGCATAAATGGGGAAATGCTTTGCTCCACTTTTGTGTAATTTTGGATATGTTATTTAGCAAGTAGTGTACTAGGTAGATTCTCAAGGTCCTTCCTAGGGCGATTTTTATAGCGGTCCAACTTAAGGTACTTTTTCGTTAAATCTTTGTTCAGTGATTTGGAGGGGTTTTAATAGGCTCATTGAAGTAAAACTTATGTATCAGCTGCGTGTAGGCCTGACTTATTAAAAAAAAAAAAATTGATGAAAATTTACCATTTCCAGTTTTTTTGGTTCTCCTGAACAATTTCATTTCTCCGACTTTTAGGTCACCTACTGCTGCACGATACACATATGTGTAATAATTCCATTTTCAAAAAAAATGTTCCAAAAATTTTTTTTCGATTTTTAAAATTTTTTTGAAAATTAACGAACTTTGAGAGTCAGTTTTGCAAGTTGAAAAAAATAATTGAGTTGGAAAGCTGAAACTTTTATCGTATAATTTTGAGTGACCCGGTCATTGGTAGATTTTCAATAAAAAAAAGGACAAAATTCGGGCCACCTTGATAGGTAATTTACTTATTTATTTTCATTTTTTATTCATATACACATATAAATATAGGTAACCAGTTAACTTGTGACATGTCTTCTCTGAGGGTATCTGGAGAAGACAAACGAAACCTGCAAGGTGTTTCTAATGGACCTTATATTACTCGATCAACCAGCGAAAAAGTACCCAACAGAAGCGAAATGATGTTACAAGTTCAAAGAACCGCTTGGGCAAGACATACGACTAAATAGTCGAACGTGCATGAATTTTACCTGTTGTTTACTCTTGTTTGTTACCTGTTGGTACGAAATTCCAACAAAGCAACGAAAGTTTAAAGAAAAATGTGGTATTTGGTATTTTGAATTGTTCGTTTTTTTTTCTTCTTTTCAATGTTGAATTCCATAAATGTTTTTTCTATCGCTTAACAATTTTTCGACGAAGTTTGAAAAACTGTGAATAAAATACGAGTCAATTTTCCCTCCTCTAGATACGTACTTTTTCCAAAAAGGATCTTTATGATTTTTCGTGTGTAGGATTTTTATCTGATGTAAATTTTTACCGTCCACGTGGCTGGATAGCTTCCTTCGTGCTTTATCGTCGAATGTTTTTGTTTTTGTTTCGAAAGTTCCTTTCTTTTTAAATATGAATATGCGAAAACCTCGGAATAGTTAAATTTAATGGAAAATGTATGGAGAAATATTTTTTTTCGACGGTTATAGCTATTTATATTTATCTTCTTGCCATGAATATGGAAATATGTATTTGCGTTGATGATAGCTCGATCGAATTTTTTACTCGTATCGCATGGTGAAAAATATGTGTTATTGTATCGAAGTTGCTTGTAAAATACTTCAAATGGATCCAAAATTTGAAAATCGTATCTGCTCGGATCTCATATCAGAATTGCTATTTGTTGTAAGATTTTCTCTCTTCGCCAAGTCGATATATTCAGCATACAAATACCTACTATTTACTGTTGTTATTTGGCATTGAAATTTATCTTAGCGAGTCGTTTAGTGAGCTGAAAAATATTAAATGATATGCGCTAGTTTGACTCGAAATATAAAATAATAATATTTTCGGTACCTCTGATATTGTTATGGTATTTAACTGGAATATTTTCTGCAAAAAGACGAGTTATTTTTGACAATTACTTACACAGTTTCTAAGCTGACTTCCGTCCAAGTTTCGAGAAAAAACTTCGAGTCCTATCCGCCTTTTTGCTAACCATATCGTTTTTCGTATTGTAAAAAATTTAGTCGAAATGTCGAATGTTTATCGTGTATGGCTGTGATTGTTTTTATTTGCGATGATGTACGTTTTCAATTGTTTATCATCGTTTTGAAAAAAATTGCTTTCTAAAAAAAAAAACGATTATTATACTTGAAGCGATAGACTTATTTAAACAGACCTGCGTTCGATGTTTAAAAAAATGGAAAAGAAAAAAATATAGCTACGTACTAACGATGAAACGTTTGAATAATCAGCTGAAACAGATTCTTTGAAAAATACGCGTATATATCTGTAATAAAAACATTTCTACGACGACGAAAAATTTTCAAACGCGAGTAATTCTTGTTAGAGAATTAGAGAGAGTCGATGAGAAAAAAGTTGATAATTTCTTTTTCCTCATACGGTAAAGTATAGTGCTTAATCTGCGAAGGAAACTGTGGATTATAAATTTATTCCGCATCGTAGTTCTCGGATATTTAAACTTGTGTAACTTTTCTATTTAAATGAAGATTTATAAAAGATTGTATTCTGTATCCTTAAAGGGAAACCAGTACTGTCGTTAGAAATGAGTCCGTACTACGGTAATTACTAATTTATTAAAGTTTATCGAATCAAAGACGAGAAAAGAAACACGACTGCATAGTGCAAAATGTTTCCAAGCGTTTGATAGTAACAAGAACCTACTTTTCTAAAAATTTTCTTGAAAAATTTGTATTCTTTTTTGTATTAAAAAAAAAAAAAAATTGACTGATTTAATGTTATTTATTAAGTCATACGTATGTGTATTTGTTATAAGCGTAATGCTATAGGAATAAATCTTTTTTAAAATAAATATTGCGCATTATTCGAAGATACTGGATATTGTTGAACGTGTATTAATTTGCATTAATCTGTAATATGTGGAACATGGCGTGTGAGACAGTCAGTTGCGGTGCTTCATTATTCTCTTTAGGCAAACGTAATCGAGAATTGAAATGCTTATATTATACGTATTCAGAGCGTGTTGGGTCCCGTTGCTTTCGAATTATTATACGAAATATTTTTGGCGCTTCGATGATTTTATTTTATTTTATTATTATTATTATTATTATTGTTTATTTTTATTTCGAAAATTTCATATTACGAAGTATATGTGTGTGTTTGTTATGTGAGCATGATAGCTCTCGGTGAAGAATTTCATTATAATAATGAAAAATTTAATATCAAGTTTTTCTATGACGTCGTCGTCGTCGTCGTCGCCGTTTTGGTTTTAATGACGAGAATCATTCATCTTGCTATATTAACGTTTCATGTTTATTTACACAATATTCTTCGTATATGCGGCAATGAGCGCCCGCTCGAGCGATGGATATACCTACATGTGTACCTTTAGCTACTTCGAATTACAAATATATGTGTTTAGCTTTTGGGGCACGTTTTCTCGTTCATTTTTCAAGGTGACGGATATGGTGGTGTAAAGTTTTATACGTACTAATATAATGCACTGTAATAATTCATCAGCACCGATCCAACCAGTTTTCGAATGTTTTAAAAAGTATTCGTTACGTGTTACAGCTAAGTCCAAATTCTAAAGTAGCTCGATGGTTCGAAGCACTTAATCCGGTGCCTTTATCTCGACCCGAGAGTGGATTCGTCGATTATGGTGAAACGGACGTCAGTCGAGAATCATTACTTCGTGTGTCAAATCGCAAGAAAAAGTTACCTTTGCGACTCAAGTTACGAAGAGCGACCACATTTTAGTACGATACTCGTAATCTCTATTCATTGGATACGTCAAGTATTTTTTTTTTTTTTTCGTTTTGTTTTTCGATTTCGAAAAGACTGGTTTCTAAGGCTGTATTATGAAGTCAATCTAAGAAACGCGAATGCAGATCATTTAATGATTATTTTGCGAATTGATGAGCTTGTTCGTGCGTATTTAATGCAAGATAAAATATTTTCGACTTGAGAAAATAATGTCTCATCGATCAGCAGTTACTCTGTCGCGTAGTTATTGTTTAGTTTTTTTTCTTCTCGGCGTATTTACGAAGTACTGGTAATGTTCAATTTCCTTACCCGCTGAAACTATATCCATTATTCATATTCAAACGTGACACGATCTTGTTGAAGAGAATTTTATACACGTTTCGATGTCTTACTCTCGAGTACCCAAAAGTTACATACTTATGCTTGGGTAGGTAGCCTAGGTACATGCGATTTAATTAATTCTTACGTATCAATTTCGAATTGAACTTTTTGAGATTTTGGAACGATTCGTAGTTGCGTACAAAAAAAATTATGCAGCTATGTTTGTTTTATTAGCAAACTAATTAGCCTTTTTTTTTATTACGGGTCACCGTATCAATGACGTCATGATTATTCATTTCTGAATAGATAGAATAATTCGCCTGAATTAGGTAAGGCAAATATGGTAGGTAGCTTAATACAAACATTCAAATTATTTTCAATTGTCATAAAAAATAATAAAAAAAATGAACCAAAGGTAAAGATACCAAATATTTTCCTGCCTCAGTCCAGGTGAACAATATGCAACATGACTTACAAAATGAGAAAGTTAAAAAAAGGCTATGCTCGTAAAAAAGAATATCGGAAAACTTTTTTCTTATTTTTAAATTTTTTCCCAAACTCCTGCGTTATTTTTTGTTAATTTGGAAAAATTAAAATCGATTTTAACATAAATTAAACCCAGATCCATGTAAATTACAATTCGAAATGAAAAAAAGAAACCTTTAATGTATATTTTATGATTTAATTGTGCGAAAATAATAGCACCAAAAAAATTATAACTGTTGAAAAGAATCAATTTTATTCTATGCCCATTCCATATCGAAACAACCCTTAAAGTAACTCGTGTCTTCCAATTTCACTCAAAATTCTTTTGTAAGCTCCCCTCGGTGATCTAGGGAAGGAATTACCGTCATTACGGTCCTATTCGTTTAGCGGGATAGGGGCTGATTGGTCCTTGTGATATTCGAGCAGTCACGATTTTTCGCTCATATTTTTAGATTGGTTAGACTTAGAATAAATCAGTTTACGTAGTTTTATTGGTAATTCGATAGAGATTCAAAATTGATGTTAAAAATTTTCAAAAATTCAAATTTAAACTATTCAGATAAAAGCTCAACTTTAAAGATTGAAAGCTACTATTTGAAAATCTAAAAAAATTACAATGAATAAAACATTTCATGTTCGTTTAGATTAACTAATTTTCAAAATGGGATCTCAACGATGTTAGGGAGCAAAGAGGTCCTCAATTTTGGTCAAAATTCTAAAAAATGGAAAAAATGAAGTGGCATATCGATTTCTACTAATTCAAGGACACTGAGTTCGAATATCCACTTACTTTTTTACTATCACTCAGCACCCCCCCTCCCCGCTCCCTCAACATGGTCAAAATTCAAAAAAATTGAAAAAATGGATTGCGGAATCGATTCTGATTAATTTTAGATCGCTGAGCATAAATATCGGATTACTTTTTTGATCCGACTACGTTAACTCTTCATACCACCCCCTCAACATGACTAATACTTGGAAAAATTGAATGCTTGATGTGGCATGTCGATTCTTACCAATTCGAGGATGCTGAGCAGGAAAATCCACTTTTTTTCTCGAACCGACTCTTCTGTAAACAAATTTTTCAAATTTTTGGTAATTTAAAGGTCAGTTTAGAGCACGGAAGAGTCGGATCAAGAAAGTGAATTGATATTCGATCTCAGCGATACCGAATTAATATGAATCGATATACTACATGTCATTTTCATAATTTTTTAGTAATTTCTCAGGTGGCTAAGGGGGCACTTGGCAGACAGATCTAAAACATGAGTGAATATTCATGCTTAGGTACCTCAAATTAGTAATAATCGATTCGTCAATTCATTTATTCAATTTTTTGAATTTTGACCATATTGAGGGGGCTAGTGGGAGCGTTTAGAAACGTCGGAAAAAATCAGCCAATAATCGAACTCAGCGTTCTCGAATTAATAAAAATCATGAATCACTCAACTTTTACCTTTTTTTTGAATTTTGACCCACCAGATTGCGAACCACTGTGCCCTTCAGGGACTTTGAGATCTTGTTTTGAAAATTAATTGATTAAAATTAGCATAAAAAGTTCTATTTAGGGTAATTTTTTCAGATTTTTAAATGTAGATTTCAATCTTTATACTCATCATGAAAAGTTGAATATTGAACATTTATTATGAATCTCCATTAAATTATCAATAAAACTGTGCAAACAGATATATTTATAAGTCTAACCAATCTCGAGCTGTTTGACGAAAAATCGCGATTGCTCAAAAATTACAAGGGCCATCCCCCATGTCCCTGAAGGGATACGACCGAAATGACTGCGATTACTTTACTAGCCCACCGAGGGGAACTCACAACTCGAGTTACTTTTTGGGTCGTTTTGTTACGGAATGAACTTCTAACCATTGGTACCTGTTTGAAATGACCTAATGACTGTCCTTCATATAGGCCTTCGTAAGTGTCCAACTATGTATATTCGCGTCATTTATCATTATTTCTTATTTTTAAAAATTCTGCGACTCAATGCTGCCATTTTTCAGTATTTTTAGTATTTTTCGCATTTTTTTGTATTATTTATTGTAAATATGGTTTCGTATAGATTACTTATTTAGGTACGTACTTTATTTCTTTTGTTAAAAGTGATGCTACGGGAAACCGAAGTTTTTTGCTTCTAGTCAGTAGAGAGCAAAATGATGAAAATATCGCGTTTATGACACAAATGACTTATTTTATTTTTTTCGATTCCTATCCCGCCCCTCCTTAAAATTTTTCACTACAGCCTTCAAAATTGTTGGAAATAGAATAACACGTGTGTTTGCTTACGTAAGTTGATAATTTTTTCGAAGCTGTTGAATGTATTTTTACTAGAAAATTCAGTGGCATATTTACAAGCTAGTTTTACGTGTTCAACCTGCCCTGTCCCATGAGATTCGAAAAATTGAAAGTTATTTGATTTATATTTATACCATTTTTACTCAACATTTTAAATTGAAATCCTAAAAACCTTATTGTCACGAAACTCTGAAAAGCATATTTCTAATCTTCAAAATTTCGCGCTCGCTTCGCTTTGGTACCCTTCTACCGGTTATTCAATTTATTTTTAAAAGTTGAGACCTGAAAAGACAGTTTTTTATACACCATCATGAGTATTTCTATTGCTATGTCACTTTGAAAAAGTTTGTATCCTTCTCAAATCTCGTACTAAAAAAATATTTTCCACTTTTGAGAAGACATTTTTTAGAAAATTGCGTGAGATGATCTATATTTGAACGAAAAAATATTTAGTAATTGAATATTCGATTAATTCGAGTATTTCCATCTTGACGAGCTGATTGATATAGTTTTTTCGTGATTAATAAATTTTGTAAAATTAAAAAATATGTATTTGACTAAGGAGCTATTTCAACCGGACGCGGTCATAGTAAATAGATTACCTTGTTAAAGATTCGGGATTATATGAATTAGAAACACCAATCTACCATCATTTTAACCTGTTACAAATTGTATTGTTAAAATAACTTGTGGTTTTCGCTGAAACGTTCTCGTTACGAGTTAATTCATAAGACTTTCAAACCTCTCTACAATTTCTAGAGGAGTTATAATTTTTTTAGTATTTTTCAAGCGAGATTTGAGCTAACAAAATTTAAAATGATAGAGTTTATTCGCTGCAATAATAAAATTCTCTATGTTGAACTTGTTGGTAATTTCTACTGCTCTAGAAAAGTTTGAAATTACTAAGAAAAGTTTAAATTTCTCTATAAAATTTCAGATTAGTTGGGCAATTTTACAAAGATGACAATTTTTTGAAACAATTCTGAATACCTGCGCACAATGGAAAAAGTTTAAATGTTCAATTTATTTCATTTTTTCGTCAATTAAACCTTCCAACAGTCTGTAAGAAAAAAGTCTATTAGTAGATGCTCTCCTTTTTGACGTTAACGTTACTGAATAACTTTTGATTAATTTTTGATCGTTTTTAAAACGAATTGAACTAGGAGATTGCGCCTAGCTTTTAAAAGTCTTATTCCTGCATACCCCTGCTTCGGTTTCAAATGTTTAAATTTCATCTGTACTCTAAAAATAAAGAGAAAATAAACATTTTTTATTTCCCCTCTTCCTCCTTGTTTAAGTCATAATTGAATTAAAGATATAAAATATGAGGTTCTCACTGCCTCTTTTAAAGCACATTTTCCTCTATTTATTATTATTGTAAATGAGATTTTTTTCAAGGGAGTGGACTGAACAAAATTTTTAATAGGATATGTTTAACTATTTTGAGGACAGCTTCTAACATCGATTTTATCGAATTTTCAGTAAATTTTTATGATTTGCAATATTTTATTTGAATTTTGTTGCGATGAAATTTTTCTTTCGAAACTCACAGCATAAATGATCACGTTTTGTTGTTTTTTTCCAAAACTTTCATTCTGCATTTTTAAAAAGTTGGTGATCGCAAACATCGTCAATTTTTGTTTTTCAAAAACACAACAAAAAAACCTTTTACCTCGATCACGATTCAAGTTGCTCAAAAGTGTCGCGTTACAGCGAAGCTAACCTCTTAATTCCGAGGTAGTTCGAATTATTGCCATAAATTTTCAAGAAATTTTCGATTTAAACGACTAAAAATAAATTTATCAGTTTACTACCCTGTAACGCGATACTTTTGAGCAGTTTCAAAGGGAATTTACTTTTCCAGGCTAAAATATAAAAGTCTTTTTTTATTGCATTATTTTTGAAAATTAAAAATTGACGATTTTTGCCATCTGCAACTTTTCAACCCCCTTGTGTTAGGTGGTTATAAATGGTATCAGATCGAAATATCAATGGTACAGGGAAAAACACGAACCCAAATCGCACCTTTTCAGTTCTGTGACCCGAATATCATTATTCCCAAACGGATATTTTTTTATATGATAATCCTATGTTCACGAAAAAGTCTGAATTGTTATTTAAATATAAAAAATTTCAAAGACAGGTGCAGATAGACCCAACAGGTGAGCTGGATTTTTCTCTTCTGTCTTTCTAATTACAGCTCTCAATCGGACCATATTATGTTTTTTGGACTACCAATTTTTTCCAACACTTTCAGTTTCCGATCTAAAGGCATACAAATTTTTCAATTTCAAAGTGGTCATTATAAAAGAAGTCAAACTCGAAATGCCAACTGGAAATTTTCCAAATATCTGACAAGTTAATAGAAATGAATCTTTCGAAAGTAATTATATCACTCTCACTGACAAAAATTAGTCGAGGACTTTTTTAAACAAATTTCCGAATCCTTAACTTAATGCCTGCTCAGTGCCCATCCTTAGTCCAAGTATACCGTTTGCTTTAATGAACGCATGGATGAAAAGAACTTCGAGTCTCATTATTATCTCACTGTTATTCGTCAATAACAAGAGAATAATATATTAAATTTTCGGGGTCTCGTCATTCGGGTAAATGGATTTGAAAATATGGGAAGTACATATGTATTAAATACATTTTAAAAACTTTATAGAAACCTTCTCCCCACTCCTTTCTTGTTATAATACCATTTTACGAAAAAAAAACACAATAATTTATATATAAAAAAAAAGGTAGCCTGATTGATCAATAGTAGCACGTGTTTCAGGGTTATTCAATTTCATTTTGGGATTAAAAGCAAAATGATTATGTGATTAAGTAATGAAAATAATTGCATTTTGAACGATGACAAAAGTACGGAAAAATTTATGGATTTTTTTTCTTCGTAGAATTGTAGAACACCACACTAAAAACAACATATTTAAAATTGGACGAAATTGGACTAGAGCTTTTCCTCTAATATGCCCATTTGTGCCCTAAGAATAGATTTTCTATCAATAAATTTGGCTAACTTTACTCCTAGACGCAATACAGAAAAAAAGTTGGATAAAAAAATATAGCTGGTCAAATTTCCAATAAAAAAGGTTATTATATATTTTTTTCGAAAATCGATTGAAACATTTTAAAATCAGTTTGAAAAGGACACGTGATGAGCTAAGGTGATGTTCCGCGCGATGTTTGTATCGCGTGGCGAGAGCCAGCGGCCAACGTTCGTACACGCGCGGGCTCAATTCTCTTTCAGTATACTTAAACAGGGATGGGTCACATTTGGCTTTTTTTTATTTGCAAAACTTACTCAGAGTTCAAAAATTGAAAAAAATTGAAAAAAAAATTGGTTTTTGCGATTTTTTGAAGAACTATGATGGGCATTTTTTTTGAAAAATGTCTTTCTGCAATGAATACGTAGAATATCAGTTTTAGATGGCTAAACGCAATTCTCCAATTTTACTTCCTGTAACCGATTTGATGTTGAATTAGAAGAGAGTATCGATGATCCAGGGTCAGATAGTAGTTAAAAAATTACGAATTAAATAAATAATCTATTTTATACAATTGAGGTAATTTTGAAATACGACACGCGTATTTTACCTATATTCCAATAATAATTAATCACTTTAATATGAGGTAACATTGCATTAAGTCCATGTAATTTGTTTAGTTATGCTAAAAAAGAATTGAGCCCGCGCGTGTACGAACGTTGGCCGCTGGCTCTCGCGACGCGATAAAAACATCACGCGGAACATCACCTCAGCTCATCGCGTGTCCTTTTCAAACTGATTTTAAAGTGTTTCAATCGATTTTCAAAAAAATATGTAATAACCTTTTTTATTGGAAATTTAACCGGCTATATTTTTTCATCCAACTTTTTTTCTCCATCGCGTCTAGGAGCAAAGTTAGACAGAGTTATTGATGGAAAACGTGTTTTGTGGCACAAATGCGGATGTTGAAGGAGAAGCTCCTGCCCAATTTCGTTCAATTTTGAATATATTGTTTAGGGTGTGCTTATTTACAATTTAGCGGAAAAAAATATCCATAATTTTTTCCGTTATTTGACGCTAATTTGACTAGCTTATAGAATCATTTAATTAAAGTATCTGCCAGGAATTGTAGTAATTCATTGCTTACAAATTTATTTATTTTTTTTAATATTCTCCACGGGCAAATTATTCAAGTATTCTGAATTCGATTTTTATTTCATTTTACGTGAATTTAAAAAAAAAACACAAAAAAAACACCATTTTACATTAGATTTCTATACTTATAATACGAATATATTTCCGTTTTGATTCATATTTTTGCAAAAAAAAAAAAACGTTCGAAAACAACTTGACCGTTGGTCATTTTGGAATTGACTATTTTTTTAGATTTTTGCGACACTTTAACCCTGTCTGCCGACCCTTAGCAACCACTCGACGAGTTTGCCCTTTTGAATTTAGGTTTTGAGGTTACAGACGTGTATGTCAGTCTCATCCATTCTGTGATCAACTATTTTTCGGATTTTGCCCTTCGGTCACGATGTAATCGTCGCAAAAGTGGCAGACCGGCATCTTTGTGCTCCTGCAAACACCCTCTTTCCAAAGATGTTGAAATTTTTCGTTTTAAAATAAGCTAAAAAAAATCGCCCTAGCTCCCAGCCTAACAGTAGGTGCTAACTGTATACCATGTCTGTCTATTTGAACTTATAAGCACACACACAAAATTGTAACAACAACCTTATGTGCCTTGCTTTTGGGCTAAAATTCGCTGTACAGGTTGATTAGCATTAGTTTAACCTGGTTGCTATGTCAAAAACGACATCTAATGCAAATTATGGTATACCTAACCATATAAACAACAGATGTCAAAAATGAAATCTATTAAAAATCAGAAGATAGGATGTCTAAAATTACATCACCTAGAACTATTGAATAGTAAATGCTTCAAATTGAACTAATAACTGTCTGTGTGAATATTATGATGGAGCAAAAAAAAACATATCTCAGATTTTGACCATTTTCACCGAGGATACTCATTTTGAGTGAACTTTTTTTCGATTATGGCTTACTTGAAACTTTGCACAGTACATCCAAAAGGTGCGATCTAAGTTTGTA
>FIZR01032371.1:0-68589 GCA_900060175.1 Ferrisia virgata | reverse complement strand
TTGTACTACCTAATCTTTTCCTCAAGATATAATTACTAATTTTTTGCATCTTTTTAACCCCCAGCATAGAACGTATAGGACACACCAAAATCACACATAACTTCTTCATCTTAAAAACTCCCAAACCAAATCAGAAATCAAAAACTTTTTTAATTATTTAACTTTTGTTATTTTTCAATTTTTTTGATTAGACATCCATGTCAACATTTTAACGTAAAGGGCAGAAATTATCGATTTTTTTAATTTTTTAATTTTTTCAATTGTTTGATTTTTTTGTTTTTTTTTTCTTAATTTTTTACTTTTAATTTCTTTATTTTTTAATTTTTTAAAATGTTTTAATCCATGTTAACATCTTAACGTAAAGTAAAAAAGCCTTCATTTTTTTCATTTATTAATTTTTTTCATCTTTCAATTTTTTTAAATAACATTTCAGCATAGTGTGCAAAATTCATTCATAATCATCTTTCATGGCAAGTTTTTGTTCACACAATGACGCTCAGCCCTAAGATATATCCATGTAAATAAGAAAAACCGACAAAAAATGACTTTTGTGGTTGTGAGGGATGCAGTGAGGCTGAATAGTCGTGACCCCCAAAAGATACATTTAGGACCTCTACATATCAAATTTAAACTTTCTAGCTCAATTTGGAGGAGAATTATGTGAAGAACAAACTCAAAAAATGAGAAAAACCGACCAACGTACCGCATTTTTGGGACTGTGAGGGGGTTGCAATGAGGGTGAAAAGTCTAGACCCTCAAAAGGTATATTTAGGGACCTCTACTAATTGTACGTACCAAATTTTAACTTTCTAGCTCAATTTGGAACGGAGATAGGGAAGAAACAGTTCTGTTTCAAGGTCAAAAAGGAAAAACCTCTCATAAATTCCCTCCTATATTGATCTGAAAGGCTGATTTTTGGATATGTTATGCAACTTTATATTGTTTATCGATTGGCTTAAAAGAGAACATTTTTTTCAATTTTAGCCCCTCAGCATCTCTCCCCCAGATTTGGGAATGACTGAATTCTGACTTGAGGTCAACTCCTCTCCAGAATATCGAAACCGTCGCCAATTGAAGCCTATTTCACAAATGTTATCGATTCTGTTCGATATCAAGCTGAACAAATGTTTTTCGATGAGGGGGGGGGGTAAATATCTGATAAGGCCAAAAATGGTCCTAATGGTCTTCTACGACTCCGAAATGGATTTTGTTAATATTATTCTCCTCGTCCACCGTAAGTCTATAGATCATAATATCCTGATTTTCATTAACAATATGACATAGAAAATCAGGCTAAAAATGCAGTAAAAATCCAATCACATTGTATGGATCAAAAAATTTGTTGTCATAAAATTGAATTTTGTTCGAAATGCATAAATAAGTATTTTTGTGCAGCTGTATTGCCAATATTATTATTTATTATTGTTGCTGTTTCTCATGACGAAGTTTTTCAGTTCAGATGCAAAATAATTGAACGTTGATTTGACCCACATCATTCGACCAATTACCTTTTAAAATAAAATTGAAAAATTTCTTGGTAATAGTTTGAGTATCCCAGAAAGTTAGAAAATCAGTTAAAAACTGTTAAGAGTTTGTTTAGAATGAAACAAAACCGAAAATTTTTTAAGAAGTGGGGAAATCTCAATAATGTATTATTGCAACCCTTGAAAATCAAAAAAGAATTATGAAAATTTTTTTGATTTTCTGCGGTTTACTGCAACTTGTAAGTGACAAAATTTTCAATTTTGTTCGGTTTATATAAAAATCTTGAAATTGTAAACTGGAGATGGAGAAACTGATCAAAAGTTAAGCCGGAGACTTCAAATTTTTACAACATTTTTTTCACTATTTCACTCTAATTTTCAGGGGGGGGGGTAGCATTGAATTAATACATGTTTTCATTCAATTAATTTGATTCACTTTTTTAGTGGGTTTCAGAAAAATAAAAGGACAATTTATAAATAATAAAACACATCCACAATCGTAATTAGAAGGTCAAACTACCCTTATCTCAATATGCTTACCTTTCACGATAGTTTTAATTGAATTTTTAATGTTGAATTTACGGTCTGATTTTTTGTAAAAAGTCGGATAGATGCCTGGCTACCTTCATACTTCGCTACCTGTAATACGAGTGTATTCTACAAAAATGCCTCAATCGACTTTACAGCCGATAATTCAGCTCCTTCCATAAATCAGAATGTCACTCGATTGAAAACAGTTCGCTTACGTTAGTATCAGTCTTGTGGGTATTTACGGCAAACTGGGTATGCAATTTAATAAACACGTTATGTACCTAGTTGCTTTCAGCCACTTAACAAGGCGTTCGTTTCATTTCAAGAAATTTTATCCGAAACAAGCATCTGCTAAATATTTGTGCACCAAGAAAAAAGTTCATAACTTTGAAAAGAAAAAATCCTGAGAGTCCGTTATGAAAAAAATATTGAAAAATAGTACTAACTAAAAAAAAAGGATTAAATCTTTTAAAGAATATTTTCGTATGGTGAACCAATGATGAAAAGGTCAAAAAAGTTTTCTAAAGAAGCCGTTTCTCAATTCTGAAAAAAGAACATGCGGTAAAATTGGAAACTATACTGTCTCTTAGTTCAGCCGAATTTTTTTGATTGTTGAAAAATCACATCAAAGGTCTAAAATTTTTCAATAATTCTTTGCGACTTCTCTAACAGAGCAGTGTTCATAATTTCCACCTTTGCAACCATTTTTGGCTCCTCCCCATTAAAAATTATTTGCTCAGTTTGTTACCGACAAAAATTGATTAAATTCGAGAAACAGGCTTGGATTGGTGGTGGGTTTTATATTTTGGAGAGGGGTTGACCTCCAAATTTGGGGGAGGGAGTACTGAGCAGCTAGAATCCCAAAAAATTGTAAAATTGTTGTTTTTTGAGTTAATCGATAGGCAATCCAAAGTTGAAAAATTAGCTTTGTGGGTCAATTAGAAAGTGAGATGTAACGGTTTCTCCTTATCAACCTTGAAAAGGGCTGTTCCTCTCCTATCTTCGTTCCAAATTGAACTAGGAAGTTAAAATTTGGTATATAGACTTAGTAAGGATCAAAAATGTGCCTCGTGGGGATTTCAACTTTTCAGATTCATTGCACCCTCTCGCAGCCTTGAAAATGTGGCTTTTGGATGGGTTGTCTTATATTTTGAGTACGTTCCTCGCATAACTCCCCTCCAAATTGAGTCACGAAGCTGAAATTTGGTATGTAGATTTAGTATAGGTTCTAGATGTGCCTTTTAGGGGTTTCGACTTTTTCACTTTTATTGCATTATTCCTCCTCTTTTTCCTTCTCCTCAAGCTCATCCCAAAAATGTAATTTTTTTGTCGGTTTTTCTTATTGGGAGCAGCCCCATCAAAGCAAGAGTACGAGCTGTGGTTTATTTTTTGCATATGAATGTGTCATGTAGATTTAGCGGGGTTCTGAATGTGGTCATTGATGGGCTAAATTACGCACTTTAAAATCACTTTTTACCTCGACTACTGGTCAAGAATTTAACGCTATCATATCGAAATCAGAGCTTTTTCTCTCTCTATATTTTAAACGTAAAATTTTCAACTGTTTTTTTATTTCGGCTTTGTTTCTGTATGAAAATAATGAGTTGTTTGGGAATAAATTTGATTATTTACTCGCGATGCGTGTAATTTGACTTAAATTGAAGTCAACTTGAATTGTACAACAATTTTAAGCATCGATTATAAATAATTAGAGATGAAAAGTTAATTTTCATTTTATGGCAAAGCATCGTATACTTTCAAACAATTTTCTTTATTCGTTTAAAAACGCGTTATACTACTTGAATGAAAACGACAGAGCAAATCATCTCCTCCGGTATCTTTAGGAGTACATTTGGATACGATTCGCTGCATCAAATGAGCTCACGACAGTATAAGTAAAGAAATTACGGGCGCTGTGAAGGTATTTGGTAGATGTGTTTCGCGAGACGACGTTCGTTTTCAAGGGAAAAAGGATTATTCTGTACTAAAAACCCTAATCTGGCTGAATTTTACCACCTTATACCGCGTAGAGTACTAAACCATTTGACAGACTCAGAAATGGCGTCATTCGAATGCGCATCCGAACGCGATTCCTATTTTCGTTGTTAATTCGGCCAAATGTTGGTAATTCGCGTATTTGCCCTCATTTTTTTCGCCGAGTTGAAAAACAATTCCGAATAAAAATTTAATAAAAAAAATTTTTTCATAATAGACGCAAAAAAAAAAGAGGTGGAAAATGTCAAAGTAATAAAAGTCTCGAGAACTAATAATTTCCTCAGCAAGGTCAACCGCGTAATCATATAACCTCTCGTATAATATCTTTTAATATGTACTTCTCTCGTTCATTTTCAGCAAATATTTCAGTTCGATTCTAGTAAAAAGGAATCGGTAATAGCGTTTCTTTTGGTTGCATATTGCTGCGGTATTAATTAAAAGCTCTTATTGATTTCGTTTTTATTAAACTCACTTTTTTCTTTATTATTTTTTTTTTTTCACGCTGTACCGAGCAATGTTCTTGAAATAATGAGAGCGAAAGTGGTCATATAATAGGGAAAGGTTCGCGTATAACGACGTGTTCTTTTTTTTTCACTTTTCCCCCTTCCTTTTCAATTTGTACAATCGAAATAAAAGCTCTAGTCTCGAGTTAATTAAAACGAATAAAATTAAAATAACGTAACATCGTTAAAATAACTCGAGTACGCGAGTTTGTTATCACTCAAAATGCTTTGGTATTTTAACAAAGCTCTCCGATGTTAAAAGATGTAAAGTTATTGCTACGACAAAAATTCTTTTTATAATGATTTTTCGTTTCGCTGCCTTCGCAGTAATTTTATGAAACATTGTTTCGCATTTTTTATTTACACGTTTTTAAAAATAGAAGGGCGACGAGGTTTATTTTTTTTTTACATGTTGGAAAGAACAGGAAGGATTTAATTTATTTCATGTATGTTCGAGTACTGTTTTTTTTTTTTTTGGTTTGAAAATTTGTTTTGGTGCGATATTGAGCTATTTTTTTTTTTTTTAATTTTTTCAAAACGTCATCCTCGTTTTGATGAAAATGCTACTTACATAAGTACATATAAATTTATTTTGAAAAAAAGATTTTTTTTGTATTTATATAAATCAAGTGCCCAATCTAGATGTAAATTTATATTTCACTTTAGATAGGTAGGTTATAGCTTTGGAATTACGATCGAAAGTACTTCAAAATTGAAGATTTGAGCTGAATACTACCACGATCAAACTACGAATAAAGTGTTCAAAAATACGAGTATAACCTATCAACAGGAAGTAGGTAATATAATTTATTGTTATTGTGTCGAGGGAAGCACAGTAAAAACTTTTTGCGCTTTGATACATTTTCTGGGAAATTATTACGTGTCAGGAATTGGATTCAAAAATCGTACAAATGAAGAAAAATTTAATAAAATTGTCGTTTCGAAGTTCTCTTTTCGATATAACAATACGACCGCGGCCATTTCTAATTAATGCGGCTCGTGGGCTTTTTATAAATTACTGACCTTTAAACCGGCCTTTTCTTATAGTCATTAGGATTTTTCTTCAAAACTTTCGAAGGTGTTTAAATGAAATTGGAATTTTTTCTATCAAACCGAAGAGTACCAGGTACGGGTATAATGATGTTTGAAATTAGCTTTGAAGATTCCCGTTGGAAATGTTTCTGCCATAGGCGTAGCTTTCTTTTTCAGAATTATTTCGAAGTAAATTTTAATGGTGAGAATTGAAGCTGGTGTTTTGATTTTTTTTTTCTCGAATAATAATTTGTATCGTTTTCAGTGCTATTTTGTTCTATTTATTATTTGAAAATTTAAAATTTTCATATTAGGTTAGGAATGAGATGATGAGCCAAAATATGTACGAAATTTATAACAACAAAAATTTTATTTGAAAAAAAAAGAAAAAAACTTTCGCTTTGCGATGCTTTTTTAGCCTACATTTTGTGAAATATTATAATGAAGCGAATTAAACAAAAACATCGCTTACTAATCAGGGCTAAAAAGTCTACATCAATAGAGGCATATTTAGAATCTATAATAAATCCATGGAGGAGAGGGTGTGAGAAACAAACTCGAAAAATAAGAAAAACCGACAAAAACAACTTTTTTGGAGTTATGACGGAGTGAAATAAGACTGAAAAGTCTAAACTCTCAGAAGGCACACCTAGAATATATACGACATCTGCATACCAAATTTCAGCTTCTTAGTTCAATATTTCTGGTCTGTAAGGGACCGAAAATGGTCTGAAAAGTTGAAATCGCCAAAAGGCACATCTGTGGTCTCTATTAAGTTTGTGTAATTGCGAGAGTCGTCCATACTCCTGGAATTTTTGCTGAAGGGGATCCGAGTCAGAAGTGCCACCACATGGCACGCATTTCCGGCCACTATTAAGTCTACACACCAAATTTCAACTTCCCAGCTCCATTTACAAATGAGGTAGAGGAAAAACAGCCCTTTTCCAATGTGATGAAGGAAAAACATTCCGTCCAATCTCCCCTCCTAATTGACCTAAAAAGCTGATTTTTGGATATGTTATACAACTTCGGATTGTCTATGGCTTAGCTTAAAAAATAACGATTTTTGTGATTTTAGCCTCTCAGCACCCCTCCTCCAAATTTGGGTATAACTGAATTTTGACCCGAATTCAACCCCTCTTCAGAATATCAAATCTATCGTCAATCTAAGCCGTCGGTATCGAGATGAACAAATGATTTTTAGTTGGGGGGAGGGGGGAAGAATAAGTAAGTAAATAAAACTGAATATCTGGCATGGCTAAAACTGATCGTAGTGGTTTTCTAAGATCCCAAAACTGATTTTATCGATATTCCCCCTTCCATCCGTCGTAGATTGATAGATTGTGATGACCTGATTTTTATTGGCAATATGATATAGAAAATCAGACTAAAAACTGGTCAAGTATGTTGGGGTTGAAATTCGGCTATTCAAAAAAATCAAGTGAAGGGTTCAATAATTCCAATCATTTGAGATTTGAAGCATCGTTTTCTTCCTACAGAACCAAAAAATTCAAATTTTGGATTCATGTGTACTTTTAATATCATTTGGAAAGGAACAATTTTCCAATGTTTTGGTATCTCAGTTTTGAAACCTCTGCCCTCGAGTTTTATAAATAAAAATTTCAAAAAGGCTATTCGCGTATAAAGTAATGAAATTAACCCTTGAGGCACTTCAAATTGTCAAGAATATTACTTTTGATGTAGGAATATTCCATTTGAATTTCACCTTTTCTTAACTTATTGTATTAAAATCACGAAGAACTAATGAAACTGGTAATATTTAACATTAAGTCATATTACCTCGAAAGAGGCACTTTTCACGGTTATTTTAATCGAATTCTCAAATAACGATTTTTGGTCTCAGTTTGTGTGTAAGAATTCGACTTTTCATCAGCAATGGAAATTAAAATTGAAATTTTTGAATTCATGTTTTTGAGCTGGTAACTTTAAAAAATGTTCCTGTATTGTTAGGAGTATTTTACACTTCACAAAATTGTTTCAAATTTTTTGGGATGTTGGTCCTTTCGGTATTGTTCAAAAACCGTCTCGTGTAGTCAGAAATTGGCATTTAATGATGGAAGAAAATTGTTTTCAAAGAGCTGTATAAGAGGTGACCGCCCTGAAAAAGTTGAAAAAATTCTGGGTGGTGTAAAATATTACTAATAATACGAGAAAATATTTTCTAGTCACCTCAAAGTTTATTTCAACGTTATTATGAAGGCTCGAAAAATCTGAAAAAATTTCACAAAATTTGTCCTAGCTACCCTCACTTTTATACCAAGTTTGAAAAAAAAAAAAACTATTGGAAACTCGCGGAGAAAAACATTAAAATGAAAGCATTCCCTAAATTACATTTTTTTTCTCTTATCTCCTAGCGATAAGATAAAGAATCATGAATACGTTTAAAAATTATCTTTTACTTTTGTCCAGAAAGTGCCTTGAATAAATTCAGGTTTAGACCCAGGAGCAATTTATCGCTATGCTTAACTTGACCATACCTCTTTGAATATTGAATTTTTAGTTAAATTTCTGTTTCTTATAAAAATTCAAATAGATACATTTCGAGTAAATTTTCCAAAAATACCATTTATTTAATTTTGGTAGGTAAAAATGTGACATCTTCCGTATTACAAAATGCTCAAATGGAAGAATTTTGCCCGGTGTTTTATGTATATTTACGGCAAACTGGGTATGCAATTTAATTAACATATATTGTAGCCAGTTGCTTTCAGCAACTTGGCCAGGAGTACGTCTGTTCTCAGATAATAAAACTGAAATTGAATTCGAAAACGAATTTGACAAATGGAAAATTGAAATTTTCCCGAGAAAAGAGGAGGAAGGGAGTACGAAGAGGAAGTAAGGGTGAAAATCTTGAAAAAAAGTGAAGCTAGAGCTACGCATACCGTACCTATTGAAAGTTTTGACATTTCATCTCTAAATTAGTTTCTTGCTGTTCGTTTACCCATGAGCATGAATTTCAGTTTTCTAGTATCATTGTCACCCCTTCCCAATCACAGGTTATTTTAACAATTGTTTTCAAGTTTGAACGTGAGTACGATTTTTTTACGATCGCCATTCTTCGGATATTGAATTAACGAGAAAAAAAAAGTTTGAAAATTGTGAAATATATAATTTGTATCGTGTTAACAGACGTAGAAACATTTGGCCGAATCATTATTACAATTTCAAACTTTCTGGATAAATTTGACAAGCGAGTAACCTTTATCGTAACATTCAATTCCTTGATTTGTTGTGCATGGGAATACATACGCGAACTCGATATAAAAAAAAAAATACGAATGAATAATCGTATTCGTTTAAAATTCGTCGTCGTCATCGGTTGCAGCTCGTTAAATCTACGACGACGACGAAAAAATTGCTTTTCATTCGATTAGCGAGTTTTTCGTTCGTTAATTTCCCAATTAGAATAAAAATAACTATCGAAGTGGTAGCTGTGTGCTAAAAAAATAAATAAATAAATAAATAAAAAAGAAGAAAAAAGGGAACTTGGGTTGCAAAAATAAATTTCCTCGATCGATAATTAGTGTAAGTATTTACCAAGTAAGAAATAGTAGGTTCGTTAGGTGGCGAACGAATGAGCTTTTTAAATTTATTACATTTCAAGGTCTGCTTTTAATACGACAAATGCGTACTCGAAAACACACCACGTGTTTCGTTATTAAATTTTTCTTCAGCGTTTGTTCGTGTTGTAGTCGACTCTTTTGTGTAAGTGTAATATGTAGACGTAAATACGTACACAGTACCTTATTCGTAGTTGTTTGTACAAGTTTTTATGGGCTAGTTGGTACACAGATGTGGAAAAAAATGCCTTATTTCACCAGTATCTGTGTATACGAGTTGAAACCGCGAACTCGTTTCGATGAGCTCTTTTTTTTTTTCGTAACGAATTATCTATCGCTTTTGCCATCGTTAGTAGCCCCAGCTTTTCCCTCCTACCATTATTAACCGGGCATCGGGGAATACCTAACGTTACGAGAACACCTCTAAAAACAGATTTAACGACTGAATTGCCATACCAAATGTCGAGGATAATTTTTAATTCTTTTGTGATACGAATTAAACTTTCGTACTAAAAGTTTTTTTCTACAAGTTTTGATTTGTATAAATTTAATTGAAATTCCGTCTCATTAGCGAGAATTTTCTTCGGAAATAGATTAGTCTATGGTCTTTTTCAACAAAATTACCGACTCTCTGGGTAGTAATTTACGTTTAAGTTTTCTCTCTCGCTTTCTCATTCGTCGCTCTGTTTGTATCGTCTGAGAATGTACTAGATGCTTTTTTTTCTTTTCTTTTTTTTTTTTTATCGGTGAAAATTCCATCTTCAGATGTCCCTCGGCGTTTTTCTCATCGTGAAATCAACCCTGGAAACGTGGAAAGTACCGTATTTATCGAGTAATGAACGATTCCGTTCGTGAAAGTCCCTTTGAGAGGAAGATACCTACTACTCCTAACAATGTCGATGAAAATTTTCCCAAAACGTGCGGAAAAAGATGTCGTTAGAGAAACACAATTTCAACTTCAGAGTTTTTCTTCTCTTCTCGCCACTTGTAGTTTACGCTGCTTCGCTGATAACGTAATCAATAGGCTTGAAAGTCGATTTACTGTACGATTCTTTCATTTGAAGCACGAATGTGATATCTGATTCCAATTTGATGTAAGTTTATAGTAAAAAGAAAAAAAAAACTAGTTTGCAGATCGATGTCATTTTTTACACCAATACCTTACCTTTGGAAATTTCGTTTTCTATATGTACCAATTCTACTGTGCGCTCTCTTGATTTATATACTATTTTTGTGGAAGTTTTTAATCTGTAATTTGATATCAGAATGAAATTCAGTGCCTTAAAGCTATAAATAATGATTATTTCACGTCGTGATTTTTTCTTATACTTACTCGTTCGTTATTTTTCTTTTCCATAAAAACCTCAATCAAACTGCATATTTATTGCAGAGAGAATAAATTTTCTGAACAGGTGTGGTACAGATCTTTTGCCTCCCCTTCTCATATTTTTGCGGCTGATGGGGTTCAAATTTTGGCTTTTTAGCAAAAATTTTGAAAAATTAAACTTTTACGAAACAAATTTTCGTACGAAAGTTGTAGAGCATAAAAAAGAGAAATTTTTTTAAACTGTCATCAAAGACATCCAGTAAATCTAGATGTTAAATATCAAGTCCCGGGCTCAATTTGAACGTGGTCCTGGCGGCATAAGTGCCACCAATTATCTTAAAATCCACTTTTTTGAGTCTAAAAAGTAGCGTAATGTGTTGAAAAGTTCAAACTTTATGATAAACACATTTAGAACCTCTAGTAAACGTACTTGCCTTACTTTAACCCCTTAGTTTAGCTTGGAGAAGAAGAAATGAATCTCAAAAAAAAACGAAAACAGTCTCAAAAATCTGCAATTGTGATACAGTAAATAGAAACGAAAGATCTGAAAAGCCAAAATCCCTCAAAGGTACATCGAGGATCCTTATCAAATCTACCTGCCAATTTTATGATCCCTTAGCTCAATTTGGGTGGGTAACAGGCGCCGTGCAATATTTGTTCAATGTCAAAAATTGGAGGAAATCTCACGTCTGTTTCACCAACTGATCTACAAGATTGAAAGTTGTTTAATAGCGCATTCTACGGTTGATCATCAACACTGGACCATAAAAATCTGAGAAATCAAAATCCGAATGGTTCAGATTTTGATGGTCTTAGCACTGATGGTCAGTTGTTTTGTACTGAACATCTGCATCGTCAAAAATTGGATCATGTTTGACAAAAAAGTTAAATATTATGAAAAAATGCTAAACAATTTTCATTAAAGTTGTCGCTTTAGTTGAATTTGGACTTCTGCTAGTGATAACATAAAGGATTTTGAAAATTTGCTTAGCATTTTTTCTTAAAATTTAAGTTGACGTTCAAGACGTGGGTAGTTCAGATCTTGATGGTCAACTGTTGACAGTTCACAATTGACTATCAACTATTGATGGTCAAGTGTTGATTGATCGGGATCATCAACAGTTAACAGTCCAAATCTTGGTGATGTTGATGGTCTACTATTGTTGATCAACTCTTGACATTACACTGTTGACAATCAATTCTTAATGATCAAGTGTTGACAAATTTGTACCATTAACAGCTGGATTATTAGCATCGAAAGTTGTTTAATAGAGCATTCTACGAAAATCCATCAACCATCATCATTGGGTTGATATCAGTGGACCATAAACAGTTGACCATCAAAATCTGGACAGTTAAAACCGAGATGGCCTTAACTTTGATGGTCAACTGTTCTGGGATGTTGAAATTTTGATCGTCAACAGTTGGATTATATTTGACAGAAAAGTTGGATGTTATGAAGGATTGATTTTATGATTTTAAATTGAAATGCTAGCGGAAATGAAAGACGTTTAAAGTTGACCCGTCAATAGTTGACCTTGACCCTGAATTAATTTTAAGATTTTAATTTGAATTGGTCGACCTTGATTCTAAATTATTTTATGATTCAAGTTGAAATGTTGAGAAAAATGAAAGATGTGTGAAGTTTACCCGTTAACAGTTGACTTTGACCCCGGATTTATTTCATAATTTTAAGTTGAAATCTCTTTATCAGTTCTCTCTTCACCAGTTGAACTGGACCCTGAATAAATTTTAAGAATTCAAGTTAAAATGTCGAAAAAAAATTAGTTGACCGTGACCCTAGTCAACTTGATTTCAAGTTGAAATGTTGAAGAAAATTAAAGATGTTAGTTGATCCGTCAACAGTCGACCTTGATTCTGGATTGTTTGCATGATTTTAAGTTGAAGTATTGAGGAAAATTAAAAATGTTTAAAGTTGACTCGTCAACAGTTGGCCTTGATCCTGGTTGATTTTATGATATCACGTTGAAATGTTGAGGAGGTGGGACGAAAATTAATTTTTGAGAAACAGTGAATATAAATTTTTCAATTCATATCGATAATGTAAGAAGTATCGCAGCTTGATGTCTTTGCTTGCAAAGAGTTCCAAGTATTTTTTTTTCCGAAAAAAAAAATCATTTGCTCAGCTTGATATCGACCAATTTTATCGATGTTTACTGTTTACTTGCAAAGAGGACTAAGTATTATTTATTTTTTTTTTAAATTTATTAAAATTTTATGCTGATCACGAAAATCCTACTTGACACACCAACAAATTTTTTAATTTTTCTATTCATTATCTTCATAAAGCATGACCAAGTAATGGTGAATTGTCCTCCTCCCTGGCTGGAATTTTTAAAGTAGTTAGTACAAAATTGGCTGATTAAAATTTTGGCCCCTTGCATCATCCTTAGCTCGTGGAATCGTCCTTAATGTACTCAAAGTGCTAATTATACTTATTAATGTTCTGCAATGCTCCTTTTAATTTTTTCATAGGATGGGTCAGTGGGGTAAAATAGAGGCAAAATTTTTATCAACATTTGAGTCGAGTAGCAATTCATCATTTATACCTGATCACGGTCTTTATTGAAAAATAACAGTCTTTTAGCTTTTAAACGTCAAAAGTTGGTGTTTAAGAAAGTGTATCGATGTTTTAAGTAGAATGTTTATAAAATTCAATCCTTTTTGGTACCATGGTTGCAATTTTGTAACAAACTCACGAGGAGGGGGGGGTATAGCGTCACATAAACCTCTTGACAGGAAATTGCCCGAGTACAATGACCCAAAAAAACCTTCCCTAACCACTTTTGTTTCGCTGTATCTTATGTGGTCAACGATTTCAAAATGGATTTTTTTGTGCCCTCCTGATCTGTTTTAAGTGCGACAGACTGTAATAATTGTCTGGTTTCCATTGACAATATAACTGCGAAAATCAAGCTAAGAAAGGACTGTCGAACAACATTCCAAGAAATTAGGCTAACTTGGTGAATTACGAATTTCTACTAAACTTGGTATGATTAGAGTTTAAAAATAAAGAAGAAAAAAAAAACAAGAAATAAAACGAGATTTGTACTGAGTACAAAATTGATAAAAATATTTCGTGTGTATAAATTTTATGGCTTTCGAAGGTGCTGAATTCGAATATTATATTCGATACCAAATTTAAAATAGATTATGTTGGGATATATTGTAGAGTGAGGGCACGTTCAATTTTTTTTTCGTGCACGAAACCGTCGATGCTTTCCATTTATTATGCCGACAATGTGGGAATTTTCCTTTCATAATTAAAACGTCAAAATTGCGTATTTGTTTCTATTCGCCTTATACCTTCACGATACCAGTAACTATTCGTCTATTAAAGCATTATCGTCTTGCTGCAAGGAACCGTCATATTTTGGAAAATCATTTCCTCGTTTAATTTTTATCATACCTTCGAAAGGAAATTACTCGGTGGAATGACAGCGGATTTTGCAAGTTGGCATTATACCATCGTATTAGTACTATTAGAGGCCTATTTGTAGCGCCATCGCAGAAAGGTAAATTTACAGATACATAATCGTTATCTTAATGGAAGCACCTGTAACTGTGGGGAAATGAAACCTAAACAGACGTCAATCAAAATCAAATAAAATAGGTGAGCGTAGCAAGGTACGCGGTTCACGGTGCTATTCGGACAAAATACTTGTACACTACATGACAAAGACATTATATATTATATAGATATATAAATTTCCATTTCACCTGTGGCCATCGGTGTTGGTTTATCGAATCTAAATTTATTAGTAATATTGATCGTCGTAGGTATGTGTATGCTATATACGGTAACGAGAGATGTTGATAATATTTTTGACATTCGTTTTAATTGCGAAAAACACATCGCATTGGTCGGATATATTCGAACGAACGAGTTAAACTAATTTCATTTGGCTGGCGAGCGAGCTAGGACGACGGTAAAAATGCGGACGCGGTGTGATCGTGCGACGAGGATGACTGCAGCAATAGCGAATTTTATTGGCGTATAATTAAGGGAGTATTATTTTAAAAGGATATGAAATGGTTTATGTTAAAAGTTTATGCTTAATCTATTGACGTTCATTTGCACCCGAGGAGTAAACGTCTTTATTTAATGCAGCGTGTATTCTATGTGATAAAAATTACGCCAGCGCCATCGTTTTCAATTTAATTTCGTTTACTGTGAAATACAGATAGTAAGTTTGTGTGAGTGTGTGTTCAATTTACAAACACAGTCGAATACGATTGTGAAATGTAACTGTATAGTGTGTGTTACATTCGTGAGATGTTGATTAGAACTTATTGCTTGGGTAATTTACGAGCATGATTGTATTTTCATGTTTGTTTTTTTTTTGCTTTTCTTGTTTTCAGATTTACAAAAGGATATTAGTGGGGTACCATGGAGAAGGAAGAAGTGTCGAGGAGTAGAAGAAGGCGATAGTGAACAGACGTCATTCCACAAAAATTACCACTTTGCGAATGGACGACCAGTAAATACCTTTGCTTTTAAGTTACCCTGCTTTGTAGCAATTTGATGAATAACTCGAGGATATAACGAATTACCAGAAAGGTCTTGTGCTATGTTTGAATGAAGGTCTGATGATGTAGAAGAGACTAGGGTTATAAAATCTAAATTAATGATATTTTCTCGAGAATTTGAATGTGTGTCATGCAGGGTTCAGGTTTCACTTTGACTAGAGAAAAAAATGATGATTTTTAAACGTATGGATTTTGTGAGTGCATATAATACATAGAAAAACATTGAAAAACAGTGCGGAATGGATTGATGTAAAAGTTCAAATCTACAAAGGCATTTTGAAAGTTTTTTTTATGCCTGAACCTGTTTGTCAAGGGGTCTGCTTCCCCCACTGAGAGTGGAAGAAATGATTCTGTAATTGCTGTCATTGGAACCTTATCCTCTCACCCGAAATTGTTGAGGATCGCTTCTTTACATATTTTTCAACATTCCTCATTCCAGAAAATTCAAGTCAAATTGGATTAATTATTTATGTGATAGAAGTTTTTGAGTTATAAGAATAAAGAATAAAAAAAATCCACCAATTAATCATCTGAAATCCATTTGCACTTCCTTAATTTACACTTATAAACCATACTCGATGTGAGCTGAGAGTGTTCTAGCTCCCTTTAAGTACCTGATATTCAGTAGTAGATCAAAGAGGCGTTGCTAGAATTGAAAGCTAAAGGGGTGCAAAATGTAGCATAATTGAGCCTAGCTTTTTCGGAAGGATTTTTCAAGGCGGGGGAGATACAAGCTTTCTTCTATTGAATATCTAGAACTGTGCAATTGGTGTTTCATTCGTATCTTTGTATTACTTTTTATTTTATCGTAATGGTTTTTACAGTTTGTTTAAATCATACTGATTTCACTTGAGTTTAAGAATCTTTTCATTTTAGATTTTTCAATATTGAATAGTTATTTTTGGTGATTCTGTTGAGACTGTATTTGTTTGTGTACTGGGTGCTCTGCATTAACCTCCAGCACCCTTGTTACAGGGATGATTCAACTCATAAGACATAGGTGTAGAATATTTTGCCTACCTAAAAAATTATAGGCAATGTTGAATTATTGAATTCTGAGTAATTACATTGTTTCCTTTGATATTTAAGCCTACTTTGCGTAACCATTCGATTCATTCTATGCATGGAGCAGCGATTAGTTAAATCAGACAGAGAGAGCCTAAAACATTCCAAAGCCGTTTATATGGGTTTTATCAAAAATTCATGCTTGAAAGGGAAAGTTTGATTGAAAAATTGAATTCAGCGTAGAAATTTCCTCAAGAAGCGCTTTTCCTTGTTCAAAAATGTGGAATAAAAAGAGTTTTTGTGTGTTTTATATGCGTTGATATGCTTTTTTTTGATAAATCTAGATAGAAAATTTGTGATCATAAATTCGAGTTCAACTCCAAAAATGCACCTAGAGTCTATAAAACAGTTTCAGAAATTACACAGGATAAAAAAAATTGTCGTTGAAAATTCTAAATTGTTAAAAATTGTTAATAATTTGTAAATGTGCAGAAAATTCAACAATTTTGTAATGTTTTTCCCTTTCACCTCTCTCTAGAGGTATATCCTTACCAAAAAGATTACTGACGAATGTACTCCAGTGGATTTTAAAAAATTTTATGCACTTAATATGTATGATTATCAAAATTGGATATCTTGACTCCTTTGATTTTTTGTGTAGGCAAATATTGTACAGAAACGTTTGATGTGTCGGCTCATCTATAATGTAAGGGTAGGTAGGTTAATGTTGTATACTTGGTATATTGATTAAAGTGGTTTTGATACCTGGTGATGATTTTTCTCTAATGTATGTATCATTAATTAATGGTGATTTCATTCGATTTTCCATATTCCAGAGAGTAAAAAAGCTTAAAGTTGTTTCTAGGTACGTTGTTTTGTTGACTATTGCGAATCTCTCCTCATCGAAGTTACTCACTTTATCGTCAAATCCACTTTTTATCAGTACATAAACTCATCTTACCGCTAATTTACATCATACCATCAAAGAATTTAGTATTATATGATCTTCTAATTTGAAAGAGTTGGTTGCTGCTAATTTAACGCATTTACATATCTAACATGTAGATTTAATGAGAACTGCGTTTATATCGGACTTTTATGCATATTTATGATTATATACGTATATATGATTACAGTGATGTAAAAATGGCCGAATGTACTCTTCCGAGTACTGTAAGCGAGAGAAGGCAGCACAGTGTTGCTGCCATCTGTTAGCAGGTTCTTGAATCATGTCCATCGACTCAGATTCATTATCCGAAGAAAAAAGTATATTCCGTCCTTTTACCCGCGAATCGTTGCAAACTATCGAACAACGAATCGCCGAAGAACATGCTAGACAAAAAGAACTCGAAAGGAAACGAGCCGAAGGACAGGTTAGTTGGAAAATTTTTCATTCGCTTTTCTATTCAGTATTGTAGCTATGTACAATTGTACATCTATATTTGAACCGAATACAGATCTCGGCTGAGAAATTAATTTATTTTTTCCCCTTGCCCCTACTTCTCACTGCGCGACTATATACCTACTTACGTTTATATAAAAGTAGGTCATAAATAGCAACACGAATAAACCGCGAGAAAGTCGACAAAAGCTCTTCTCTATATCGGTGTATTGATTTTTGATTGAAATATTATGTTTGTTTTCTTAAATATAAGTACATCTTTATGTTTTCCTTTTCTTCGTAATCATATACGCAGGTATTCTAATTCTTCTCCCTGTGATGTTGGTTCAGGTAGATATTTTGAAATAATATGTACAATTGTACGATATATGTAAGCAATAACCCATCTCTAGCTGTCTTGTGTATATATATATATGGTTCGTAAAATTATCGTATAAGCAACGTTGTCGTGCGTGTAACTTTACCATACCCAACTCGTATTTTCCGGTCACACGAAAGCGTTGTTGAAAATATATATAAGTACGAGTATATGTAGTACATAGATAGGTAGTAGGTACTTGTACGAAGGTATCTTCTGTTGTTCCAACTTCTAAGAAATGTTTGAAATTCGTTCGAGAAAATGTCGACTTGACCCTACCAAATGGTAGGCAAACTTGATTTGTAAAATATTAATTTGTTTACTCGTGTTGAAGAAATTTACTTACTGATTTCTCTCGTATTTCTATTTGGAGAAATTCTCTTTTTAAAAAATACTTACGTAAAAGATTACTCGGTTGATGTAAACAAAGGCATGACGAATTTTCATTTGCCCCTCTTTCGATCAATCATTTTTTATACTAAGTTGAAAATATATGTACACAAAATATTTTCTGTCGTGTACACGTAAGATACATCTATCTATTTTTGTATACCTAGACCCACCTTATACGTATGTTATACCTGCAGGTGCGTATTAAAAAAAAGAAAAGCTTTTTGAATACGTAGCTCTTTTATCGATGAAATATTCACTTTTGATTGAATAGTGTATGATGTATGAGTGTGTGAGTCTGCGAATACGTCTATACGTATATTGAGCATAATCTGTATTCGGTTTTTGTAAAATTATTATTCGTAATGGTTGCCATTTGTCGAAATCCATCGCACCAATGTCGTCACGTGCTTTCACTTAACTTCCAACTTTTTCCTGAGTGTACATATACAATAAAGAGAGAGAAAAAAAATCGGTAAATACCTATTATTTATTTTGTAACGTACTGTAGATACCTACGCAGTTTGAGGTAGAAGTTAGAAAATGATTCGATTTTAACTTACGTACGTTCATATTGTGTAAATATACCCTAAGCGATATTTTCAACGATACGACAGTTTAGTTCACACACTAATTAAGTAGGTACCTAAACCGACTTACATATATATCGCCAAAGTTGCGAGAAAACTGAATCAGAATTCTTTTTACTATGGGAAGATACTCTAATTACGTACGTCTACCAGATAATTATAATCGTATTAGTGATACGGGCTTCTTATTGGTCTTGGAATATTAACTAGATACTTTCTCGAATTTATATTGAAAAGATCCTAAATTGAAAATTTATCTCGTAAAAGGATACCCTTACTTACTGTCTATACATTAACGCCCTTGAGCACACCAATAAAAAGACATGGATTTATTTCATTAACTTGATACATCAAAGAACAAAGTATGTAGGTACTATCATAGAAATGTCATATCATGCTGAAAATTGTAAAAGTCAATTTTTACAGGAGTTTTATACGGGTAAAAGCTAATGAAAAATTTTCAAAAAATTCCTGAGCTACTTTGCTACTGAAATGAGTGTTTTGTGAAAAATAATTGATGAACAGATTAATCGTATTTTTTAGTTTGAATGTTTGATGAACCCTTAGAAATTTGCTGGAATAGTTTTGAGTCAAATTTCATTTATGACAGAGAAATTTAGGCCCTGGTCTTTGAGACTGTTCAATAAAGTACTTACTTATACGAGGTTTTTTGCCGTCGCTTCGCTCGACTCTATTTCTTAAGTGTTTAAACATCGCTAGAGAAATTCCTTCCAGCATGAAAATTCATTTAGATGCTCAGATATGTCCTTTTTTCATCCTTTCAATTCGAGATTGCTCGGATTTCGATTTTTATGGTTTCTAAAAAATTTTAGCGCTCCCTTCACCCCAGTATACTCATTGTACTGATGTAGTTACACCGATAATCTTTATTTTAAGGTATGGTCATTTGATATATACAGTTGAAAAATTAATATTTCATACAAGAACAAAAGTACAAGTACTAGGGTGTTCCGATTTTGTTTTTTTTTTTTTAATAAAAAAGTGGTCAAATAACGTCAAGACAACGTGGTAAAAATGTCAGATCTCTAATTTAATCCTAAAACCATCTCATTTTGTTTCAAAATTTTAAAATTTTCAAAAAATTAAAGTTGACATTTTTTTAAAAATGGACCTGTAGGTACCCATTTCAAGGAGGCATTTTTTTATTAATTCCTAACAAAAGAGGCTCATGATGAAAACTGGATATTAGTTATTATTTTTGCCAAACGAAATATATTTTTGGACAAACTTTTCAAATTTTTGATCATTGGTGGAAAATTTTTACCACTATCCTTCTTTTTAAGTTTGTTTTTTAAATGTATTTTTTGCGTTTTTCGCGATTTTCTGAAAAACTACAAAGAAAATTCTTTTGAGAAAGATCTTCCCGAAATGGTAGGCCATCAGTTTCAGACAGTTAGGCGTTTCATTTCAGTAATCTTCATGACGATTTTTTTAGTGGTGTTCAAAGAGCGGGTTTTTTGGTGTTTTTTAGCAAAATTTTTTCATTATACCTGGTGTTTCGCGTTAACCGCTCTTCCCTTATACCAGCAATAGGCAACTCATGAGACTTATATGTATAATGATTAGCATACCTAAAAAATCCAAGGGGCTAAAATGGGGTATTTTCAATATTTCATTTTCGCCCAAACCTTCCAATGCCGTTCTCTTTGAAAATTCATAGAAAAAAAATTATGATGATTAAAATTTGCTGTTTGCTTTAAAACACAATATATATTCCCGAGTATGTGTGGTATAAAAATCAAAAGTGGGGGTAAAATGATACGTAAAATATGACAAAGAAAAAGGTGTTGATAGTTAAAATTTATTAATTTTTTTCTGTAAAGTTCGCGATTTTCCACTTTATAATACTCAATATATGTTTTTTTCTTCATTGGGAAACAACCATCAGGGTTTCTGCTCAAATCATGGAATGGAGACCGCATTGTTATTCATTTTGAGGTTTTTTTAGTGGGGAACTCATAATAGCTTTTTAGAAGTTACAACCTCTGGGGTTACCACAACACCTACTGAGTTGAAGGTGCTCTGCCATTCATTTTAAAATTTTTTAAGGAGGTGATCATAATAACAGTCAATTTTTTTTGTATTTATTTTGTCCTATTTTACGGACCACTTTACCCCCCCCCGTTCCTGATTTTATACCACACATACGGTAGATTGTGTACTATCTTTTAAAGCAAACAGCAAATTTTTATCACGATTAATTTTTTTTCTGTGAATTTTCAAAGCCAGCCACAGGTTTAGGCGAAAATGAGATTTTGAATATAGCATATCTCAGCCCCTTGGATTTTTCTGGGTGTGCTAACCATTATACATGTAAATATGACGATTTAACCTATTAGTGATATAAGGGAAAGGAGATTAATGCGAAACAACCGGTACGTATTTCTATTTCAGCAAATTCGTAGTGAAATGGATCGAGCTCAATTAATACCTTTGTCCATTTAGGGCCCGTTTTTACCACTTTCATTAAAATAATGAAAAAATAAAAATAATAAAAAATTAATCCTAAAGATCTAAAATAGATAAGCTGTGTTCTTCAAAAAAGCAATTTTTCAATTTTTAACCAATTTATTTTGAAAGAGCGAAAAATAACATTTTTTGAGGATTCATGAAAAATCGGTGATGAAAATAAAATTAAAATATTTCGGACGTTCCCTATAAACAATTTCCTTCGTACTTCTTTGGAAAATTATGAAAAGAATGCTAGACAAAACCTTTTTTAGAGCTTTCTTGAAAGAATATTAGTACCAGAAAATTCTTATCAATAATCATTGTAACTATTTCATTTTTGGAAAATATTAAAAAATAATTTTTGAAAATTTTCGAACTTAAGTCGCGTTTGCCAGTTGAAAAAACTGAGTTAGAGGGTATAAATTTTTACCACAACTTTTGTGAACATTTTGTACCTGTTGATAAGTTTCCAAAAGAAAAAGTAAAATTTGGTCTTCCTTTGTACACGCTGTTATGGTTATCAGTACTTACTTACCTAATTTCGTTGATGCTAGAAATTAACTACAGCAGCTAAAAACTGTTGCGCTTGGTGTATTTTGGTATGGGACCAATCCCTCTTTCCCCTCCCCCAGACGATAGGTGCAAAGCTGTATATACTTGAGGCCTGAGAATATGCAGTCCCATTCATCTCTTCTTGGGTATAACAGATTTTACCAAACTGGAAAATTGAAAAGGCACAAAAGGGACCATGAGTTTAACATAGCTTTTTGAAGGAATTTTTCGAAAGGAAGGCGGCTCAAATTTTTTCAAAGATAAGACATTAAAAATACATGCCCCGAATGAAGCGAGGACGAAATTTTTGAAAAAAATGGTAATTCAAGCATCAAAAAGAGCATTAATTTATTTTCCTACATGAATAGAGAAATTTTCGGGGAGAGCAGAGGTTTCTGGAATTGTTTTAGGGAAAGTCTGCTCCCCTTGCCTCAGGCGTCACCTTGGCGATATCTTTGTTGTCAAAATTCACTGATCAATGTAATGATGCAAAAGTTTTAAAAAGTATTGGTTTTGAAAAGATTATACATACTTTCGAAACAAGCAATTCCATTCAGTGTTACCAAATAATTATTACTTGGCTAATTGAAAAAAATCTAATTCTAAAATTCAAATGATCAAACATTTTCAAAGCCATTATACAGTTATATCTCATTTATGTGAAATAACTTGTGTAAGTATTAGATTTTAGGAAGCAAGCTGCTGATTTTCAAGTCATCATTTACCCTTACTTTTTTAAGAAATTTAAAATTAACCATATTGTAACAAATATTTTCTTGTTCGAATTAAAATTTTGACAAGATAAGCTCATTTGCACGAATATTTTTCAAACTACATTTGAAATCTACTATCATTTTTTTTTTAAGGCCGTAAGTTGTATTTTTTCGTGTATACATAGTGCGTAGCTACGTAGTACGTACCTATGTCAGATGTCATCAAGTGGTTCCCTTATTTATTGATTAACTCCGTGTAATCCGTGTAACATCAAGTAACAGTAGGGAACCTAGTTCTAGGTTAATATTATTTAAATGTACCCCTTTCGAAAGAACGTTTTGTTTAATTCAATATGGTCAGTGGTCATCTGTACCTGTGATCAAATACCTACTTAATTATTACGTTATAAAGCGTGTAAAAAATCCCTAATACATCAAGTTCCTAATTTTGAACGAATTTTCAGAATTAAAACGCTTATTTTGTTGTTTTTTTTTTTTTTTTATTGTATTTTGAGCGTTTTAAATTCTAAGAGCTGACCGATGATGATAGCCAACAGGTCACAAGTAAAATAATTATCAAAATGGAATACTGTCAGTCCAGTCAAATTAGCATTAAATAACGGGAAAATTTATGGCTAACATTTTTTTTCGCGGAATTGAAGATCACCATCCCCTGAATAACATATCCAAAATCGGACAAAATGGGACTGGTGCTTCTCCCTCATTATTCTCATTTGCGCCTTAAAAATTGGTTTCTTAACAATACTTTGTTTAACTTTGTTCTTAAGCGCGATACAAAAAAAAAGTTGAAACAAAAAATGTAGCTGGTTAAATTTTCAATAAAAAAGGTTATTATATATTTTTTTCGAAAATTGATTGAAACACTTCAAAATGGGTTTGAAAAGAATGTGTTATGTGCTGACGTGATGTTCCGCGTGATATTTCTATCGCGTCGCGAGAGTCAGCGGGCAACGTTCGTAGACACGCGGGCTCAATTTTCTTTCTGCATATCTAAACAAATTACATTGACTAAATGCTATGTTACCTCATGTTACAGTAAATTTTTTTTTAATCACGGTACAATATGCAAGTAATATCTTAAAATTATTTTATTTCAAGTTTATTCTCATCGTAGTTTTCACAACTATCTGACCCTGGATCATTGAGATTCACTTCTAATTCAACTTCAAATCGATTATGGGAAGTAAAATTAAAATATTGCGTTTAACCATTTAAAATTGATGTCCTACATTCATTTCAAGGAGGCGTTTCTCAAAAATATTTCCGTCAAAATTTTTCAGAAAGCCGCGGAAAAACACAAAATATAACATTTTTTAAAAACCTAAAAAAAGGGACATTAGATTTTTTGAAAATTAGTGAACTTTGAGTCAGTTTTGTAAATTAAAAAATGTGGTTAGAAAACCGAAATTTTTACCAAATCCTTTTGAAATCATTTCACAGCTATTGTGACCCCCACCGTTTGCAGATTTCCAAAAAAAAAAGCGAAATTCGGCCCACTCCCTGTTTAGATACGCTGAAAGAAAATTGAGCCCGCGTGTCTACGAACGTTGGCCACTGGCTCTCGCGATGCGGTAATAACATCACGCGGAACATCTCGTTAGCGTATAAAATGTCCTTTTCAAACTCATTTTCAAATGTTTCAATCGATTTTCGAGAAAAATGTGTAATATTTGTTTTTATTGAAAATTTGACCAGCTACATTTTTTGACCCGACTTTTTTTCTGTATCGCTTTTAGGAAGAAAGTTAGGTAAAATTATTGGTAAAAAATCAGTTTTTGAGGCGCAAATGGGGATACTGAGAGAGAAGCATCAGTCCGATTTTTTCCAATTTTGGATACGTTGTTTAAGGGGATGGTGATCTATAATTTTGCGAAAAAAAATTTGATCATAAATTTTTCCGTTATTTGGTCATTTTTTGCGCTAATTTGACTAGACTCGGTATTATTGGTTGTTGCCAGATTGTAGAAAATTTTATAATTTTTTAAAATTTTCAAGAGCTAATGGTGTTCTATTTTGATAATAATTTTACCTGCTGTCTGTTGCCTTTTGATTGACATCATAGGTCGGCTCTAAATTGATTAATTTTTGGTACGAGACTGATAGACCTAAACCTTGATCCTATATTTCTAATTCATTCGTAGAATGTAAATTATTGAAAATTCATATTCGCTCAATAACGAGTGAATATTAATTATAATTTATGCAGTAATTTAGGTGTTTATAGCTGTATTGTTCATATATACCTACCTAAATCTACCATAAATACCGACTAAGATATTTACGTATAATTGTGTTTTAATTCGTAACAGATTCCTCAGAGGAAAACAAAAAAAGAAGTAAGCTAATAGCGAAACGTAGTGAAAAGTCTATACTTGCGAGTATTATTACCACCTTCCATTTAAGCTTTGTGATTTTTTTTTTACATTTTTTTATGTACCATCATTGAAAAAAAAGTGACCTTTAACGCCCTCATCGCTGTTTTAATGGTAGATTAATGTATTTTTATACATGTACGTGTATTGTATATAGAATGTAAATTGTACACTAGTTATGAGCCTTGCTTATACATGAACTATTTCAAAGTTGCCAGAATGTAATTGTAGGTACAGGTACTAGGTACCTGGGCTACATACTAAATCATCAGTTATCTTACTCATCGATGAAGACAATACCTACACCTACCTATTTATTTCATTATAAAATAATACGGTAGATTCCTTTTTTTCCACACTTTATCGTAGCACACACATAGTTTTTTGGTAATTTTTTCGTTCGAATTTTTGCCATATTTTATACGTCGGCGTTCTTGAGGGTATTTCTTATTCTTGAAAAATATTTGAAATACGAAACTATACATTATGCATAGTAATCGAAACACGTGGGAGAAAACACGACCGCGCATTAGTACTCCATTTTATCCCTTCTTTTTTTTGGTGGTATTTCACTGTATGACGTAAGCACACTATATATATGTGTATAGTAATGTATCTGGGATATTTTGAATTATATTGCGGAATCATGTAAAAATTGTAAAGCGTATTAAATCGCTTTAATTCGAAACACGACTACGATGTCGACGAGCTCTACAGTTAAAAACGGGCGAAATTCATTTGTAGGGCGTATATAGGTATAGATGTATATGAAATGGATGAAAAAAAGGAGAGAAAAGGCCGGCTAATATTATCGTGTGTTATGTTATATGGCCAAGTTAATTTGTACATATTAAAAAAAAAAAAAAAAAAAATACAGTCGAACTACGTGAAAGGTAATTTTTTAAAATTAATATTTACCCAAACATGCGAAGGTTGAAAATAATCGCCATATATTCGTTGTATTCACGAGGCAGGTTAGGTACATTACACATATGCATGTGTAGGTACAGCAGTCTGAAATAATAATAATGTCTTGTCGATCATGAATTAGTTATTTATTAATGTAAGTAGTAAGATATTATCTGAAAATTTTCAAATTTATCTCATAAATTATACCCTTAAATACGGAGAGGTATTTGTTAAAAAAAAAAACATGTATATCTCATGCTATCTATTCGTCATCTGATCATTACCCTTTGTCAGCCATATTTTTAAATTAAGCATACCTATACCTACATCGATAAAAATCGATATTACCGGATCAAGAAAACTAATGAAGTTTCGTTCAAATTTTAACTCTTGTTTTGTTCTTTAAAATTGTACATCTAAGCCTAGTAATACAATAAATATCTATCGATATTTGAACGAAGAAAAATATCTTATTTCATCGTCTACGTTTATAAAAAGGGTTGTTAACCTTACACAGAAAAAGCCTATCCAAATTTTTGATTGCTTGCTGGTAGGTATTCGTCGATGCAGTATTTGGAAAAGTTCACGTTTATTTGTTGATTCGACGGTGTGTCGTGATTTTGTATTCGTTTTAACGGATTTTTTCTTTTTTTTGTCATGTAACGACATCGAAGAGAAATTCTGCAGTAGTAATTTATGGAAATTTCAACTACCTAAAAATAAATACCGTGTTTTCACAGTGGGGGGGGGTTTGACGTTCAGATTCTGCTACATGGGTCTTATTTGAAATGAAATTATAAACGTTGAGGTACGTGGAATGTGTATATATACCTGCGAAAACGAATAACTTGCTAGACAAGGATCAAAATAACAATTTCGAGTCGACTGAGAATTCGGAATTCAACTGACAACGAGTTTGTTTTATCAACCTTCAAATTCTTTCGACGTTTTTCCGGTGATTTCGAAACGACAATGATGTTTTTATTGCGACGCGATTCGTTTATTTTTCAAAATTTTACAGCTAATTTGGTGGAAAATTTTTAGTTTGAAAATCGATTCGGAATTTATATTTATATCGAGGACATTTTCTGGGATATTTATTAGAAAACGTAATTTGATAATTTTTAGTACTTACAATTTCCGTTCAGATTAAGTATATTATTCTACCATGTAAGTAACAAAATATTTCATAAGTAGGGGTGAAAATTTTTTTTGGTCCATGTACCGAAAGTTTCGAATTGGTCTTTCTTCTCTTATACCTGTGATCGATCAAGTAATTTTTTTCTGAAAAGTTTATGATTCTCCATTTTGAAACATTCTGTATATTTTTTCTCTCTGTTGGTCAGCAACTTTCAGGGTCTCTGCTCAGAACATGAAGATGGGGAGGGGAGGTCGCTTTGCAACTCATTTTAAGCATTTTTAATGGAGAGCTCATAACAGCTTTTTCAGAAGTTATCCACAAAAAACTGAAAAAATTGGCAATTGTTAACTAAACTTTTTCATACTTATATCGTCACATTTTGCAAACCACTTCATCCCCACTCTTGATTTTTTTTTATAAAAGTCCCTCGCTCATATTCCTGGCCTTGTGGCGCAATTGTTTTGATTCTCTCACATTTACTTTTAAAGTTAGTTTTTTTTTGTTCTTCACGAACATTGCTAAATTTTTTTTTCAATTGGTATTTTTTTCCTCCGTATAAATTACAACCGTTAAGATTACCACCGAAGCCACTGAGTTGAAGGTGCTCTCCCATTCTATTTAAAATTTTTTAATGAGGTGCTCGTAATGACTGTTTCAAAAGTTATGCACAAAAAACTAAAAAAGTCACAAACTTTTAGTCATGTTTTTTTGTATTTATTTTGTCATTTTTTACGAACCCCCACTCTTTAATTTTTTTAACATACATGTTATAGAGCAAAGAGTAAATTTTTATTATTGTGAATTTTTTTCTATGAATTTTCACAGTGCACAACAGGTTTTCGCAAAATTGAAAGTTTGAAAATAACATATCTCAGCCCCTTGAATTTTTTGGATATATTAGCCATTGTACAAGTATGTCTCATGAGTTGATGTATTCAGTGGTATAAGGGAAGGAAAGTTAATGTGAAACACCCGGTACAGGGTGTCCTAAAAAAAGTACAAAATGCGTTTTTTCTCAAAAAAATCAAATAGGAAGGGTATGTTATGATTTTATATTTCAATAGAGTACATTGAACTAATTCTACTAAATTTTTCAATTTTGAAACCGGTTCAGTAGTTTACCAGTTATCAAAAATTTTCAAAAAATTAAAGCTATTGAAAAATTTTTTAAATAAAAGTTGTAGATCATTACATACTGCTTATTTTTCATTCTACAGCTGTTTATGTGGCTAGAACCAGACGGGAATTATACCATCAGAATATGAAGAGTTGCTTAACTTTCTCAAAATAATATCACCACCTCACCGTACTACTGGATAGAAAAAAATTTCTGACCAAAAACGACTCATTTTTGATGTTTTATAATCTGCATTTAAAATTTTTTTTTCGTCTCATTTCTTCATTGAACATGTTTGGAACTGGTTTCAAGAAACGTCGCATAAAATTATCAGAAATTCCAAAAAATTTGAAATGTGAAAAAAATTTTTGCAATTTTTCACGATGTTCTGAAAAACCTTACAGAGAAATTTTTCTTCGTGAAACTCCACCTCGAAATGGATGCGGGACACCAATTTTTGATGATGAAATTTAGCATTTAAATTTTATCCTTTGTAGATAATTTTTCAGGGGTACTTACAGAATGGTTTTTATCGTGTTAAGAATTTTTTTGCATAATTGAAACTGTATTTTTTGATAATTTTTGGTAAAATGGACCAAGTACACGTACTTTTATCCATCTTAGGTTGGTTTTAATCGCTTGTACCCGTTTCAAGGGTTTTCAATCATTATCCCCACATTTAGAAACAGTATAAATGGTTCCAACGAAAAGGATGAAATGATAAATTACTTTTGAGGGTCTAATATGTCCCTTTTGATGAAATTTTCCAAAAAAGTATTTTTCAATTTTTAAGAAATTTAGTATATAAGACGTGAAAGATTGCCGTCTTTGAGTGCCCCTGAAAAATCGGATGCGGGTGGTAAAATTAAAATATTACGCTTAATGATCTATAATCGATGTCCTACGTTAATTTCAGGAGAGCATTTTTGAAAAAAAATCGTGAAAAAATGCAAACAGTGATATTTTGAAAAAATTACTAAAAATGGGGAAAACGTAATAATTTTTCAGCAATGATAATTTTGGGTGCAAATATGTTTAATAATTCCATATTTAAATTTTTTAAAAATTTTTGAAAATTAACAATTTTGGGTCAGTTTTAGAAGTTGGAAAAATTGAGTTAGAGAGCTAAAATGTTTTCCACATTATGTTTAGGTCATTTCACTACTATTGTGACCCTATAGTTTGCAGATTTGCAAAAAAAGTTAAATTCACCCTACCCTAGTAATAAATAACGAGAAAGAGTCACATAACCTCTCACTACTTGAAGGTGTATAACTTCTCCCAGGTGATAGCAAGAAAAAAAGTTGAACGATAAAAAATAACCATTGTTTGAAACTCTACCACTTTTATTTAACAAATTTTTTTGTAGCTCCAATATTTTGGGAATGTCTTGATAAATTTTCGATTTAAAAATTTTTTAAAGGGTAAATTTCATTTTCGGATTTCAAATTGCAATTTCCAATTGACCCCATTCTTTCCTTTACTTTTCTTTAAAATGAAAATCCGCAAATGAACACAATAGACAGTTGAGAGCATACAGATTCAAAAATTAGTTTATACTAGTAAAATTATAACAAGTTGAATTTTTACGACTTGAACTACTAACAAAGAAGACGACGCGACGATTATTTCTTTATTAATTTACGGTCTAAATTTGCCAGCAACGTAAACAAAATGGTAAAAAAAAAGTAGCCCGAAAAGGTATAACCAGCTTTTGTAAATTGCAAAAAGTGACACACCGCGAGCTTAAAAAATCGTATAACCGACTTAGTAATGGGAAAAAATTGCATCGGTACTACCAGATCCGCGTATAGTTTTAATTTCGTGAGGTTTTCTATTAAGCGATAACTTTTCTTCTTTTTTTTTTTTTTTTGCGGTGCCTGTAAATATTGTGCAGATTTTTTTTATTTCTTTTTTTTTTTTACTCTCACTCGTTCCATTTCACAAACTATATTTAAGCTAAGAATAAAATGTTTTGTAAAAGTGAAAAAAAAAATAATGCTCGCATGACTGAACCCAGTTATTTGACTGAACTGCCGTACAGTCGAACACGCAGATCGCGTTTTGTTTTTAATCAGATGTATAAATTCAGTTCTATGTAACTTGTTACTTTTTTTTTTTAATATGGTGCACCGGCGGCGGTTCTCTTTGGCAACCATTTTTAAAACGCAAATCAATATTTTCGAGTGTATTTTAAAGTTGGGAAACTAAACGATCGATACATACTCGATTTTATTTAGACGCTTAATCAATGCTTGACGCCGGGTTATTTTACACGCGAATATGCTGATTTATAGTCTTAACACAGTCTACATAGGTATACCATAAAGGTATCGCAGGTACCCTTTCCTTTTTGTAACTTATTACGCACTCACGTTGGTAATTGACGACCAGACGACCGGCGTTGCGTTTGGTTTTTTTTCATCGATGAGTTTTATTTAGTACATTTATATACTTACTTGCCACTAGGTACATATTTGTATTTGCATACTACCAATGAGATACGTATGTATAATGTTGGGTGCCATTTATTTTCTCAAAACGTATTTCTATAGACTTCAAATGGGCTCCCAAAAAATTTTTATCACGGTTACTAGAATTCAAAGGTGACAACAAGTGAAAAAAAAATGCAATTCGTTGCTTTCTGGACCTGATTTTCGTAAAATGAAGACGATACGCGAATCTTTTTGATCAGTGGTAAGGGTCGAAGTATGTATTGGAATGAATAGCTGAAACAGTCAAAAAGCACATTTAAGACCTGTACTTAATCTAATTACCAAATTTTAACATTGTAGCTGAACTTGGATGGGGGAATATGCATAGAGAAAACTCGAAAAAATAAGAAAAATCAACCGAAAAATTACATTTTTAAGGCTATAAGGGAGTGCAATGGGGGAGAAAAGTCGATACCCCCAAAAGAAACATTACGGATTTATACTAAACCTACATATTAAATTTCATTTTCCTAGCTCAATTTGGATGAAAGATAAGGGAGGAAACCCTCATATCTCCCATCCCAATTGACCTGGAGGGCTGGTTTCTAGATATGTTATACAACTTTGGATTCTCCATCGATTGGCTTAAAACAAAACAATTTTTGCGACTTCAGCTCTTCAGCACCTTCTTTTACAAATTTGGTAGATGTCGAGCTGGAAAAATGATCTTTAGTTGCAGAGAGGGGAGGAGGGAATAAAAAATAAAAGAATAAAAAATTAAAATAAATATCTGGCCCGCCCAAAAATGTTTGTAATGGTCTTCTAGGACTGCAAAACGGATTTTGTTGATATCTCCCCTCCCCCCTCACTCAACCGTCGTAGGTCGATAGACCATAATAGTATGGCTTTCATTGACAACCTGACATAGAAAATCAGGCTAATCAGAAAAATCAACCAAAAAACTACTTCTTTGGGACAGTAAGAAGGTGCAATACAACTGAAGAATCAAAAATCCCAAATGGCACATTTACAACTCCTGTTAAATGTACATGACAAGTTATAATCTGCCAGCTCAATTGGGGGGGGGGGTATTCGTGAAAAAGCCTTTTTTCAAAGTCGAAAAATGAAAATACCCCCATATTCTCCCTCCAGATTGACGCTGTAGACAGATTTTTGAATATGTTGTCCAATATTTGATTCTCTATCGATTGATTTAAGAATACATAATTTTTGTAATTTTAGCTCCTCGGGACCCCCTCTCAAATTTGAACTTGATAGACCAAATTTGATTAAAAATATTCTCAATTATCTTTCAAGACTCCAAAATGAATTTTTTTTTAATATCTTCCCCTTATCCGCCATAAGGCGATAGTTCGTAAAAGTGTGGTGGTTTTCATTAACATTATAACATCTAAAAAGTGGATAAAAAATGAAATTTTTCGATTTGGCTAATTTTTAAATATGCCGTATGTTTTAAGTAAAAATCCGTGCTAATAAAATTTTGGGCGTTTAGGTTAATTAGGGGACTGCTATAAACTCCCAAAGAGGCACCTTCTTCAAAAAAAAAAAACAGTAATGTTTCGTTATAAAATTCGTCATTTTTGTAGCCTGATTTTCTGTATTATATTATCAACGAAAACCGGTCTTTTACAAGGTATCGACCTGGGACGGTTGAAGGGGGAGGAGAAATGTAAACAAAATTCGTTTTGAGTACGATTTTGGCTATGTGAAATTTATTTTCGTTTTCACTCCCCCCCCCCTTCCTACGAAATTAAAAATAATTTTCTCAGCTTGAAATATCTATCAAAATCAGTAAAATTTGGACAGTAGGCTTGGATTGGCGGAAGATTTGATATTTTTTTAGCGAAGATGACCTTAGATCAAAATTCAACTATACCTGGATTTGGAGGTGGGGTGCTGAGGGATTAGAATGGAAAAAATTGTTTGTTTGTAGACCACGCAATAGAGAATTGATAGTTGTGTAACAAATCTAAATATCAGCATTCCAGGTCAATTAGGAGAAGAGATATGGGGGATTTCATCTTTTTGACCTTGAATAAGGGATTTTCCTCCCCTATCTTCCCTCCAAATTGAGCTAGGGATTATGGGCCTTACATGAGCCTTTTGGCGGTTTCGACTTCTCAGACCCATTGCACCCCGTTACAGCCCCAAAAAAGTGGTTTTTTGAACAGTTTTTCTTATTTTTTGAATTTGTCCTACCCATATCTCCCCCCTAAATTAAGCTAGGTTGTTGAAATTCGACATGTAAATTTAGTTGTGATCTCAGACGTGCCTTTTGGAGGTTTCAGATATTCATTCTAATATCTACCTGTATCTCTGCCACTACTGAAGAAAAAACATGGATGGTGCATTCGCAAATCTCCTTTACTTTTTTCTAACCTATCTTCTGTAGAGAGATGCGTTCAGAGGTGAGATCAACCTCGCTGGATTGTTTACTCTTAGGATCCGAAGTCTTTCAGCATCTCCATGGATTCATGCTATTAAAATCTAAAAGATTTGAGGTTGAAATTGGAGTAGACCAAAGTTTTGAGAAAGAGATAAAGCGGAAATGAAAATTTAAAAATGAAAACTTTTTTCTGTACGAACATGAAATTTTGTAATTCGCTCGGAATGCTGTTTTATTTTGAACTTAACTTTTTCAAGGGCTCATTTGGAGACAAAAAAGGGGAACAGTTTCTGATACGGATCCGGTAAAAAATTTGAAAATTTTTTTACCTTGTATAATAAGTGGCCTAACCTGACATACAGTAAATACTTATGTACCTTGCAAAATCCTCGAAACACATGCATACTATTCGGAGAGTAGATTGTAATCTTAGATCATATGTAAATACTCCTAAAGTATCATAGTGTAATGAATCCCACCGGTTTGTAATTAATTTGATAAAAATGAATCGAAGCATTGTATTTATATTATGTATGTATAAGCAATTCGTTGATTGGATACCTCGCTTAATTAACATAATGTTATAATATCAAAAGCCTTCACCCTAGTAGAGAACATACCTGGATTACATTGTAGTATTAATTTAGACAATTTACCCTCGAGCAACTGGTTTGAATAGTAATTTGCAATTAGTAGTTCAATGATTCATATTAACTTGACAATCCGCACGAATTAATTCACCATCTCAATAATAATTTGCAAATTACATGCGTCTGAAAAAAAAAAAAAAAATAGAAAAAATACATAATATTACGTAGGTAGTAAAAAAAAAAAAGAACCATGTATACATTTTGAGACGTACGCAAAACGCTATTTTATTTAATCCATTTATTTCATCGCAAACCAAGAAAACGCATCGTAAAAAATCGATCCATACTTAGATTTACCAATCGAGTAGTTTGTTATTAATTTGAGTTGAAATGAAATATCATATCTCATAGTACATAATAGAAGATGAAATATTATTGATGTTTTCGTTTGTATAGGCACGATACGATGAAGAAGACGTTGACGAAGGTCCACAACCTGATCCTACCCTCGAACAAGGTGTCCCGTTGCCAGTCAGATTACACAATCAGTTTCCAGCCGAATTAGTATCGGTCCCTTTAGAAGATATTGATCCTTTTTATCATAATCAGCGAGTAAGTCGTCAATTCGAGTCGTTTATTTGTTTTTTCTTTTTATCATCCGATCTGGATGCTTATTAATTTTTTTATTTCTTCGTGTTTAATTTATTATTCGATCTGGCTTGTATAATTTTTTTCCACTTTGAAAATTATATTGTGCTTGCGATAAGCTTCGATGTCCCAGCTGTGGGCGTTCGCGTGTTATTAAAATCGATTTCACATTTGATGACTGTTTCATATCCGTAGCTTGAAAGTAGTAATGAGGTAATTAATTATTTTTAATTTACCTAAAATTTCCCCTGGTATAAAATATAGGCCATTATGTCGGTATATTAAAATTTAAAACTCTGGTTCGAAAAAATTTTTTTTCGATAATTTTTAAACTATTTAGGTTTTTTTTTTTTTTGATTTAATATCGTATAACGAACGGTATAAAATGAAGGCAATAGAGCTCAACGGGGAGGGTGACCTCGATTTATTGAAGCACCCATCAAATATTACTGCGTGTATTCAAATTACCAACATCGTAGTCTGATGTATTATGTATTTTGATATGCGAACGAGAAAAGGAAAAAAAAACAAATTCATTTCGTGGAGAATATTTTTAAAGTAGGTATTAAAAAAATAATCAGACTAAAAATCTTTAAAATTCCAAACGTCGTAATTTACCTAGCCGATTAATTCTTTTAGAATTTAAAGTACGTTATAATTTATTGGTACCTTCGTGTGAAAACGTTATACTGCTTTAGTGCGAAGCAAATCAATCAATTAATGAGAAATTGTGTTTTCTCTGAAATATTACCTAGCCTTCGGAATTAAAATTCGAGGAAGTTGTAATTCTACGTCAATCGTACTGTGTGTTTTAATACGTAATTGAGGTAATTCATCCTTGATAATGCAACGCCTTTTGATTCTGTTTAAGTATGTTTGCATAGTATTTGAGTTACAGGGGCAAAGTTATGTTTCTTGAAAAAAATGTTATTTTTTATTTTATTAATTATCATGTGCTCCTCATTACAACTATTATTTGATGCGCTATCAATTTTTATCATTATTTTTTTGATGAGAATTTTTTCTATTCAATATTCTGCAAGAACTCCTACAATTTTGAAGTAGGCTCAATTTTGCACCGATTAACCATTAACACACGTGAACATTGTTTTAAACTAATTTTTCAAAAGCAGCATAATTTTGCCCCTTCAAACTTCAAGGTAAGAAACTCATTCTTAATAGGTCTAAACAACCTCTCACCGCCCACCTTGTGTATATTATTTCCCCTTCCACGAAAGAATAAATAAATAAAAGATCATCGATGTTATACTTCTTCAGTTACTTCTGAAAAAAAATTACATTTTGAAATAATCTGTTTTAGAAAAGTTTTTCTTTAATGGAGAAGCCAGGTAGTTTACTGAATGTACCTAGCATTTTATCAATTCCTTATTTTTCATTGGTAAATTATGTAGGAAGTAAATTTTCTTTTCACAAGGGAAACTTGTAGGTACCTAGATAAATGGCTGCTTGATTTTCAGTTGGCGGTAATTGATTGCCTGGATGGAGACACGATCTCGAGATTAGAATATTGTAATTTTTCTTGTTTACCGAAGGATTCGTTGGAAGGTTGATGCCGTGTTTTACGCACATACTTAGTATTAATTTTTTAAAAAGACATTTAGGTCAATTGGAAAATTATGCGAGATTTAGTATATGTGGAGCAATTGGTCGATGGACTTCCGCTCAAACTATCCGTAATTCTTCGTAATAATTCTTGTCTTTATTTATTTATTTTCTTTTTTTTTTTTTTTCGATCTGAATGGTCAATTGTAACAATGATTTGTGAAGAAAATTTCCAAAATGAAAGAGGCAATGGTGAAAGAATAAATGCTTGACGTTTTAATGCATTGGTCAGAGATATAAAGTTTTCTAATGGCAACTTACTTAATACTCTGTGATTTTTGATTTGTACTGGGTGTTCCGCATTTACCTTTTCTTCCTTGCCCTGGAGGTAGACAACTTATAAGACGTATTTGTAGAATGGGTAGTCTATCTAGGAAATTCAAAGGGATCATACATTTAAAAATTCACATAATAAAAATAATTGACAATTTTTTTTTAGAAATCTTTCGACTTCGGATCACAATAGCTGTAAAATAACCTTAAGATGGCGTGGTAAAAATTTAATCTGCTCGACTAAATTTTGCAAATTTTATTGAAAAAATAGAGTTGGAGAGTTGAAATTTTTACCATATCATTTTGAGCTGATTTCACAACTACTGTGACCACTTAGCCATACATGAATACTTAATATCTGTATGAGTAACCAAAAAATAAGGCCTCATAGGTACTTCTAACCCTAATTAAGGTGTCCTGATTTTGAAAATTTTCCGAAAATTTTCTCGAGAGGCCGTCTGAAGTTTGTTCATTTTTATAGATGTAAAATTAAGATGCCCAAAATGTGAATCCAAACAAACAATATTAACTCATACCCCAAAGACCTTATTGTTCTTATGGAGTTCAACGTAGGATGCTGCGGTGAGAGCAAATAAAACACTTTTTTTGTTGCATTACGATGAAATTGAAAGTTTGGACCACAAATTCTGAATGTGAAACCAAATTGAAGTAATTCTGATGAATTTCAACCCGAAAGGATAACTATGAAAAGAAGGTATAATAACCTAAAAATGGTATAGAAATAACAAAAATGTGCTGTATATTTCTTCTTTATTACGCCTTTTGATTGAATACTCATTTAATGTTTTCAACATGCTACTTGAATAGTTTTGTACAATTTTTAATCCAAAAGTACCATTTGAGAGAAAGCTATCATTCACTTTATACCGAGAGAGTTGTACCCTCCTCCCTTCCACCCCGGAGGTTTGAAAACCAGGCTATTACGATCTATCAAAATCTGCTTGGAGTTCTAGAAGACCATTACGACCATTTTTGGCCATGTTAAATATTTATTTTTATTTATTTATCCCCCCCCCCCCGAAACTTAGAATGATTTGCTCAGCTCGATATCGACTAAAATTAATCAAATTTAGGAAATCGGCCTAGATTAGAGGCTGATTTAATGTTCTTGAATGGGGTTAACTTGGGGACAAAATTCAGTTATGCCCAAATTTTAGAGGGAGGGGGTGCTGGAAGGCCAAAGTTGCAAAAATTGTTTTTTTTTTAACCGATTGATAGACAATCCAAAGTTGTGTAACATATCCGAAATTCAACCTTTGAAGGGTGATATAAGGAGTTTCCTTCTTTTCGACTTTGAGATAGGGCTGTTCCTTCTCTGTCTTCCCACCAAATTGAGGTAGGAAGTTGAAATTAGGTATATATATTTAGTATAGGTCATAGATGTGTCTTTTGGGGATTTCGAAATTTCAGCCTCATTACATCCCCTTACAGCCTCAAAAATTCTGATTAATTTTTCTTATTAGCCTGAGTTTTTATGTCATATTGTCAATGAAAACCAAGCTATTACGGTATATCAACCTACAGTAGTTGGGGGGGGGGGAGGATATCAACAAAATTCGTTTTAAGATCCTTAAAGACCATTGAGACCGTTTTCTGCCATATGAGATGTTTATCCTTTCTCCTCCCTCCCCACACCAACTAAAACTAAAATCAGTCAAATTTGGGTAACAGACTTATACTAGCGACAGATTTTATATTTTTGAATGGTTATGGCCTTGGGTCAAAATTTAATAGTACTCAAAATGGGGGGGGGGTTGTAGAAAATTGAAATTTCATATGTCCATTTAATACCGGCCTTAGATCTGTCTTTTAGCGGTTTCGACTTTTTAGCCCAATTGCATCCTCTCACAGTCCTACAAAAGTATGTAGACTTGGTGAGGGTCCTAGATATGTTTGGGTAGGGGGTATTAGCCATTCAATTCAATATCTGTTTTTAACCTCACATTGTTCAAGAAAAAGTATCGCATAGCGCTTTTTTTTATTTCATGAATGGCCTTTAACTTTACGAAAATCAGGCTCATAAAGCAAGACATTGCGATATTTTTTTTTTTTAAATCATTCTTTTAAATGTATTTTGAAACACTCAGTAGTATGCGTCATTATTTCAATATTTTCGAAGTTTCACTGAGCTAAAATCTGTTGCATAAAAACGATCAAAGTCCTTTACCCAGCGCTTAACCTACTTTCAATCCAGAATCAAAATATAATACCGTATGGCTTAAATTACAGTTTAAGGGTAAATGAACGATGATGACGTTGTTGTTGCGTACAAGGCTATCAATAACAACACCATTAACCTTTGAAAATTCTTCGACACTTTAAAAGAGATTTATTGTTTATAGCGTGAAACTTGAGAGATTACAGGGAATGCGATATTGATAATTCGATAAACGTTCAAGTGTATTGAATTTGTTTCATTCAAAAATGGAATTATCATAATATTTATGGAAATGATGTTAGCAACTATTTTGAAAACTTCACGATTGAAAAATATCAAATTATGAGCGAGTATACCGTAAATAAATCAAATTACAAATTCTTTTTAGAATAATTAGGTTTATTTGTTACTTAATACCTACAAAGTGACGGGATTATTTTACCAACTAGATTTGGTACTACCGTGAAACTCGTAATATGCTTTTTTTTATCCATAATTCCTTTACTGCTGGTATATGATTTTAGACTTTATTGGTCTTGAGAATGTTTGTACATTTTTTTCCACGCTTTTATCGCGTATTTTTTCGATCGTTAAATGCTCCCGCAATATTATGAACAAAGAACGTATAGGTACACTTTGGATTTTTCGGATTGGTTCGAAAATGTGACGTAAAACTACGAAAATAAAATTTCACTTTTTAAAAATTAATTTCGTTGTATTGGCCTTTTCTTTTCTATTCCGACTTATTTTATGGCTACATTCTTATTGTGTTGTGTTTTTTTTTTTGTTTTCTTGTCTAATTCTATTGCATTATTTATTTCACGTACAGGTTCAGTGCCCCGAAACACGTTAGATCGACTCTTCGTAACACGTTATTTTTCCCAAAGGAGTCGAAATCTAACGTCGCGTTTTCAGCGTAGCCGTGGTTTTGGGTGTTCGTGTCGAGTGACGCGTTAAAACTTTGAAAATTTTATCCGTCGCGTTGAATATTTAATTATAGGGCCAACTAACATTTGATTCAAGTGCTACGATAATATATTTGTGATGAGGTTTTGGCGATTTAGTGCTTACTTTAATCGATATTTATCTTTGCGGCGACCTTTTTCTTTCCAAGTTCGAGGTTTTGTTTATACTGCTCAGGTACTTATTAGTTATTAAATTTTATGTTGGCGAAGAAATGAAAACAAATTGGTGATGAAAAATAAATGCAGCGGTATAAAGTTTCGATGAACTTTTTCATGAGTGCAATGAGCGGGAAAATTCGCTTGATTTTTAGTCTAATACGCCAAACTGGTCTTTATTAGCCTGATTTTCTATGTCGTCCTGTGAATGAAAACCAGCCTATTACGATCTGTCGACCTACAGTGAATGAGGGGGAAAATATCAACAAAATTCGTTTTGGGGTCCTAGAAGACCATTACGACCATTTTTGGCCATGTCAGATGTTTACTTTGATTTTGATTTTTTCTCCGAAATAAAGAATTATTTGTTCAGCTCGATACTGACCAAAATTGATCAAATTTGAAGAATAGGCTTCCAATTTGCGGGCCATTTGATATTCTTGTGTGGGGATGACCTGGGGTAAGATTCAGTTGCGCTCAAATTCGAGGGGAGGGGTGCTGAGGGGCTAATATGGCGAAAATTGTTCATTTTTGAGCCAACCGATGGAAAATACAAAGTTACGATACGTATCCAAAAATCAGCCTCGTATGTCAATTAGAAGAACAGGTATGAGGGATTATCCTTTTTTTGGACCTTGAAAAAGGGCTGTTCCTCCCTTATCTCTCCTCCAATTGAGCCAAAAAGTTTAAATTCAGTATGTAGACTTAGTATAGGCCATAGATGTGTCTTTTGGTGATTTAGAATTTTTTAGCCCCGTCACCCCTCCCCCCTTCATAGCTGTGAAAATGTAGTTTTTTGGGGAGTTTTTAGTTCGGTTTTTCGAAGGGAAATCATGACTATAACAATCGCCCGGTCTGATATGTTTTTTATTTATTTATTTATTTTTTATTTTGTCCAGTTCTCCCGAGGGAAAAAATTAATTACTCCGCCCCATACCGACCAAAATTGCTGAAATTTAAAATTTCGCCAAAACTCACCGACTGTACTTTTCTATTAAAGTTTGAACGGTCTATGGTCCAAATTGAGATAGGTCCATTTTTGGGGATGGGGTCAAGGGGGAATGAAAAATCTAAAAGTGGAAAAGTTTTACTGCCAATTGATAGTAAATCGAAAAAGCTATGCCATATTTAAAAATGAACCATCTACGTCGATTACAGCCCAAAAAATCGGTCCATTTGGATCATTTTACGAATATTTTGACGATTGCTGGTCTGTACAAGTCGTACTAGTTCACCTAGAGGCTTGAAACGTAGGTAGTTGACAGTAGTACCCAAGGTATGCCTTTTGGGGTCTCGACTCGCCATTCCTCACCATCCCATTACAGGTCCAAAAAACACATTTTTTCAACGTTTTCGATTAATTACTTATCTCTACAGATCGCCGTAATTGAGCTAGGGCCTTGAAACTTTGTACACAGGTCGAGGAGATATGTAAGGCATGCCTTTTGGGGGTCTCAACCATTCCTGTTCAAATGAGCCCCTTCTACAGCCCCAGAAAGAGAATTTTTTCAATTTTTTCCGAATTTAACAATAAATATGGGTTATTCAAATACATTTCCAAGGGAATATTTTTTCACCATCGATTTTTACGCCACGATGACGAAGAAATTAAACGTCGGCTGTATATTTAAAAGTGTAGCTATGCTTATTTCCAAATTTATACTCCAAACCGTGGCAATTTATTTTCGTGGTAGGAAATACAGGAACCAGAAGGTGTACCATTCTAAAATATCGATAAGATGCATACAAAACCTTTACGACGAATTAGGGACGTGAAAAACGGGAACACCTGACTCTTAAAGCATCGAAATGCGAAGCTTTTCTTTTGGTTTTTCTCGAGGAGAAAATTAATTACTCCATCCCATACCGGCCAAAATTGCTGAAATTTAAAATTTCGCCAAAACTCACCGACTGTATTTCTGTATTAAAGTTTGAACGGTCCTCGGTCCAAATTGGAGGAGGCCCATTTTTGGTGATGGGGTAAGAGGCGTTGAAAAATCTAAAAGTTAAAAATGTTTCTTTGCTAATCGATAGGAAATCGAAAGACCTATAGTATATCCAAAAATGAACTGTCTACGTCGATTACAGCCGAAGAAATCGGTCAATTTGGACCATTTTATACAAATATTTTGACAATTGCAGGTCTGTAAAACCTCTATGACGAATTAGGGACGTAGGAAAACCTGACTCCAATGTGCTAGGAAGCTGAAATTCAGTACGTAGATTAGATGTATCTTTTGGACGTTGTGACGTTTTAGTCTAATTGCACCCCCTTACCCTTACCACTGATCAGGGTTGAATTCACATATTTGTGACATTTCGCCAAATCGGACTGAAAAGCTAGCTTTGTTTTCGCACTTCTTGAGTCGGAATCAATTGATCAGTAATCATTTACTTCATTAAATACATAATTATATGTACTGATGTGGGAGAGGAGGGGAGGATCGATATCCATGGAATATATTCATTATATGTGTCTAGCTAGTAGCTTAGCTACCTGTTAATTTACAATCATCCAAGTAATATTGCTTTTCTTTGTTAAATTATTATTTTACTGTTGTTGAAAATTTGAAATCGGAATTACTTGATCATCACTTCAAGGTAATTAAGATTCTGCGATTATTTTCACGACGTACAAAATGAGTAAACTTTTAGATTCGATCGCATCGCGAAAGAATTAATTGAAATAATCGAAAGAAACGACATCGATTCCAATAATATGAATTTTAAATCGAAATGAAATATTCAAACTCGTTTCGCACGACGAAATCTAAAAAAAAAAAGCCGGTGTATTTTGCAAGGGTCACGAATTCTTCCCTTGTAAAAAAAAAATTAACCATCTTATTCCTTTCGCAAGGCACTAGAGAAATTTATTATACTGCCGCGTGTAAGTGAATTTTTTATGGAATAAGCTTCCTGTGTTTTTTTTTTTCTTACCGCCCACTCTACTCCACATAACATTATATTTCTTTTTTCTCTTTTGCCATTTTGTGCAATGTTGAAAATTATAGGTAGGTACCTCTGTATACCTACATATACTAAAAAGCAGACCTAATATTTTTCGGGCCAGGCGAGTATCGTCTCGACAAGGGAGTCGTAATCTTGGAAAAATATCGTGGCTGATTGCTGTGAATCGTGATACCTGCTCAATCATTGTTATTGCGATATTGACGACCGACGTACGAAAATGTCAATAGCACGAGCCGGTAAAGTCGATATTATAATTTAAAAACAGGACGTAAATATTTTAAAATCATAAATGGCCCTTTTCGCTTTCACCTTACACGATAATTCGTGTGACGTTTATCGATTTTAAAAGCTTTTAAATAGGTGCGCCAGGGACAGGGACAGGGACATAACGCTATGCGGCTCGGCGCGGTCTCCCGTCGTTTCTCAGACACGCTGGGACATGGCGATGGCGGTTTTATGCAAAAGGGTTACCTATTTTTAAATTCGCCTTCTTTATTAGGATGCTTTTAATCGTCGTTTTGACATTAATTATAAACCTCGAGAATGGTACGGTAGAGCTGTACCTATGCGAAATTCGCCGTCTACATTGATTGCCGATTTTTATTGTGTGCGTGCCTGCGTGCGTGTGTGCGTGCGTGCGTACGTGCGTGCCTATATATGCGTACTTGTACTTACGGTGCACTTTTTTATTCTCTTTCTGTCTTCTTGTTACAGACTTTCGTAGTTATAAGTAAAGGTAAGGATATATTCAGATTCAGTGCTACGAACGCTTTATGGGCATTGGATCCGTTTAATCCTATAAGAAGAGTGGCCATCAACGTTTTAGTACATCCGTTATTTTCCGTTATTATCATCATGACCATTTTAACCAATTGCGTGCTCATGGCGGTCCCGCCAAATCCAACCATCGAATCTACCGAGTAAGTATTTAGAGTCAGATATTCGTCCATGCAGAATGTCCCATCTCGCTAGTAAATTAAAACCACCTGTAATAATCAATTATGCAACACTTATCAAGTTCGTGTATCCGAAGTTGCTTAGCCTCAAAGCTGCAAGGAGATAGATAGGCTCGTCTGAATTTTTACGTTGATTTTCTTTGTCATATTGTCAAAGAAAACCCAAACTGTTACGGTGTATGCGATGGAGAGTAACAATAAAATACGTTTTCAGCTGCTAGAAAACTAATAAGGCCATAAAAGTGAAGTCAATTATACGCGGCTAGGTAGAGGTACTAGAAAACTAAAGTTATTGTTCAAGGAAAGATGAACAGTAGGAAGATTTAGAAACGAAATGTCGAAATCTTTAAAAAGGTTCACTCTGCACAGTCAACTCTTCTCTTTTACGATTTTTAACCCGCTATTCCTCTCTGGCTATTTCCTCCTTCTTCACTCCCAACTTCCTTATTTTCATCCGTCAATTTCATTTCCGAATTCATTTTTATTTCTACACATGATCCGGGAACGGACCTATTCCTTGTCAAGACGGTAAAAGCAACAAGGTACAATACGTGTTAATTAAATTGCATACCCAGTTTGCCGTAAATACACACGAAACTACCGCCAGGTGAATTCTTTTCATCAGAACCTCATTCTCAGTTATGAATAGGGTTAAATTTTCAGTTTCCAAGACTGATTGGTGTATTTTTAAATATTTCGCTCGTAATATAGGTAGCAGGTGCAGTTACTTAACCGACTTCATACAAGAAAGACTAGCGATTTGCTTTTAGGCCTCAAAACAAAAATTTTTCAAGAGACTCGTTAGATACTATTGGAAGATGATTTTTAAGCGTATTCGCGATTTTTTATTTCGTCGTTGGAAGGTAGTAAAGAATGTACTTGCGGAGTTTTGGTATTAGTCTTTTTTCTCGCAGGTTTTCAACTATTTTTCTCAAACTTGGTGTGAAAATGGAGGTAATTAGAGAGAAAGTCGTGAAATTTTTTCAGATTGTTTAGACCATAGAAAAGAACCTTGAAATGGATTTTGAAAACTTTGAGGAAACTGATGGGATCCTCTTTTTGAATTGGCTACTCAAAAATATTTTCTCGTATTATTAGGAGTATTTTACACGTACTCAACATTTTTTAAAATTCTTTGGAACGGTTTTTATTAGATCAGAAATCGAATTTGAACAAAATAAAAAATTATTTTTAATGGATGTAGAGGTAGCTACAATTCTAAAAAAATTGAAAAATTCTATTGTGTAAAATACATCTAATAACACCAAAAAAAATGTTTGAGGTACGATCTGAAAAGGTTAATTTTACAGGCCCCTCTGAAATTTCTAAAGACCATTTCAAAGTCATATTTAGGATCCAAAAAATCTAAAAAAATTCCACTAAGCTCCCTCTAGGTACGTTCACTTTCATATCAAGCTCAGAAGAAAATTGGTCCGAAACTTGTGGAGAAAAAAATTTAAGTAAACACCTTCCGAAAGTATATTTTTCACCCCCCTCCCTTATGACAAAATATATAATCGCGTATACGCTTAAAAATCATCTTTTACTGGCGTCTCAACAATCCTTTAAACGTGCTGATTGCTACGCTTAGCCAACTATAGCCTTTAGCCAAGAGCTCAAAATTTAAATTTCAAGTAAAATTATTGTGAAATGTATGATGGAAATAATGACAATGTGATCTTTCGATTATGGATGTAGAATTAGTTTTGTCATTAGCCTGATTTTCTGTACCATTTTGTCAATGAAAACCAGGCTTTTGCAGACCCATCGACCTAGAGTGGATGATGTGGAGGGGGGGAAGCTGGATCAACTAAATCCGTTCTGGGATCCTAGAAGAACATTAAAAACATTTTGAGACATGTCAGATGCCCAAGTATTTATTTTTATTTTTCATAACAAGGGAGCTACCCCAAGTGGAAGCTACTTCTAGTGTTACACGCTAGATGAAAAAAAAAAGTTTTTACAGGTGTGTAGAACATTCATTATTACTTCTGCAGCCAAAATTTCAGTCCCTAAATTCCATTTTGGTGGAGTTATGTAGGGTAGAATATCGAAAAATTGACAAATAGCACTGAAATTAACAAAAAATTAAATAATTCTACTTCATGTAGTTTTTTTACTACTTATTATCCTCAAAATGAGCCACCTATTGGAGGGATAGTTGCCCAGATCCACTTGTAACATTGGGGGGGGGTGAATTTTTAGTCATGTGAAATACAATTATAAAAATATAAAAAGTGATGGCTAAAAATTCACCCCCGAGCTGTTACACACGGATTTGAGTGACTAGCCTACCTCCAGGTGGCCCATATCGAAGGTGGTATGTGATAAAAAAAAATGCCTCCTGAAAGTGGTATGAAGTCGAAGTATTTCGTTTTTTGTTAATTTCGCAATGTTATTTGTCAATTTTGTCGATATTCCAGTCCCCATGACTCTCCCTCAAATGAAGCTTAACGGCTGAAATTTTGACTGTAGATGTAATTTGGAATCCTCTGCATACCTGTAAACATTTTTTTCATTCGGCTTGTAACACTTGGGGTAAGGGGTAGTGCTTTTGTTCGGCTAAAATTCATTTACTAGGCTCGATACCGATTGCATTAGCGACGAATCAGATTTATGTGTAGATGAGTGGAGATGACCTTGTGGTCAAGATTAACTCATGTCCAAATTTGGAGGAGGGGGGCTGAGGGGTAAATTTCGCGAAAATCGTTCGTTTTTGAGCCAATCGACAGAGAATCGAAAGATATGTAATGCATATATCTAAAAATCAACCTCATTCGTGAATTAGGAGGAGAGTGGTATGCTGATGTTTCTTCTTTTTTGATCTTGAAAGAAATCAGCTCTTTTACTCCTATGATCCTGAGGCTAGGCTTTATGCATATATGAATTTGGTATGTGTTGAATATTCAATATCTTGAAGGGATACGAATTGTGATGGGACACTCTGTATGTGTAGATATTTATTTGTAATAAATTGTAATGAAATCTAGAATTGAAATACGTATTGATAAGTGGTACACTTTTACAGAGTTATTTTTACGAGTATTTATACATTTGAATCAGCGGTGAAAGTGATGGCCCGAGGTTTTATATTAGAAAATTTCACATACCTTAGAGACGCTTGGAATTGGCTAGACTTTGTTGTAATTACATTAGCGTGAGTAGAATTTTAGTTATTAGTTTTATTTTTCTTTCAGATATAGGTACTTAGACTTACTACATCATACATAATTGTATCCGAATTAATCATTCTATCATCTGAACATTAGAGACGTATAATTTAACAATTTCCAATCTCCAATTTAGAGAGGATTTCTCGCCGTAATAGATTTTAATGCGCGTAGTACGTAGAATCAACCTCAAGGATGATTGAGTAAAAGGATTCTCTCTTCGTCTTATATATACATATATATATTTTTTTTACAAATGTATTTTATATTAGGTTATTTTTCTCAAGGTTAATGTCGTAGCAAGGCGGAAAATTGTACCGCTTATAGACGTTCGGCGCTAGATTAAACTAGACTCGAGAATTAATGTTGTGTAAGGAAAACAGCCTCGGCAAGGATATGGTGTAAATGTTAAATTTTAGGCATGTGCTGACTGCTGACCTTGGACTCTGTGTGCGAAAGTTTTCAACGTTTTTATACAACGTTTCGACTTTTTCTCCGTTCATCGTTGGTTTCGTATTTAGGTGTTTATATGGTGGATTTTAATCAATTTCGGAAAGATATTAGATTTTTGCTTTTTCTTTACAAGTAGAAATGGAAAATATAACCAACGTACAAAACCACCTAGTATTTACGTACCTATACATATCTGTCAGTATGTTACCTACGATTACTCGAAAACGATGTGTAGCCTTACAAAATTATGCTTGAGATGCTCTTAGTTCTTAGGTACATAAAAATACTTACAGAGGTAGACGACATTTTTTTTTGGAGATATTAAGATAAGACAACGCCCCATTAGTGGGTAGATAAGCTACTTCATGATATTAGTTTTTTGTAAAATATTTGAAAAATTAATTAGAGAACTAGTCCTATAGATTTTAGATCTTTCAAATCACCTGTAGATCGACAACCTAAATATTTTTACTCATTATAAAACTGAGGTAAATAATAGGGTGGGCCAAATTTTGCTTATATTGAAAATGGGCAGACGGCTGGGTCACAATAATTATGAAATGACCTCAAAATAACGTGGTAAACATTTCAGCCTCCTAACTACAATTTTTTAAATTTGCAAAACCCAATCCAAATTCGAAAATTGTCAAAAATTTTCAGAAAATCGAATAAACATTTTTTTGAAAATTTTTCCCTAAAGTTTAATTATTATACATATTTGACCCCCAAAATGACCATTGTTGGAAAATTTTTGCTATTTTCGCTTTTTTCTGGGTTTTAAAAAAATGTCTTTTTTTTTCATGATTTTCTGAAAAACCATTAGGGAAATTTTTTGAGAAACGCCGCCCCCCCCCCCGAAATGGATTTAGGACATTAATTTCAGATGATTGAACACAAAAAATTTTTACCTCCAATAGACGATTTTTCAAGGGTGCTTAGAAAAATGGGTTTTTGCGTGTTTTTTCAAAAAAATTTTCATAACACTTATATTTGTCCATTTAAAATCTATTTTCCGCACTTTTACCCTTTTTCGGGGGTTCTCAGTTGGTGTTCCAGCATACAAAAATACAGTATAAATGGTTCAAAAAAATTTTTTTTAATGAAAAATTACCTTTGAGAGTCTATAATAGATGAAATATGCCCTTTGTGATAAGGATGTAGCAAGGTGAGGAGGATGATTTGCCTTTGGATCTGAGAATTAAAATTTTTTCAAGAGACTAGTTAGTCACTGGGGAAATAAGATTTTTAAGCGTATTCCCTATCTTTTATCTCGTGACTGGAGGGTGAGGAGTAAAAAATGCACGTTCAGGGGTATTTTTATATTAATTTTGTTTTTCTCCGCAAATTTTTGATCAATTTTTTTTCAAACATGATATGAAAGTGAAGGTACCTAAGGGGAGGAGAGTGTTGTGGAATTTTATCAAAATTTTTGAATGTTTAGTACGATCTTGAAATGGGCTTTGAAAACTTTGAGGGAGCTTGTATGCGTACATTTTAGAGTTGAAAACTCGAAATAATTTTCTCGAGTTAATTTAAGTATTTTACACTTCCGATATTTTTTTCAAATTTTTTGAAGTGGCAGACCTCCCTCTACACACTCAAAACCCGGTTTTTTCGTACGTTAAATATCAAATCACCGACTAAATAATTTGAACTTTTCACGGCTGTAGAGAGGGCTACTACTCCAAAAAGTTTGAAAGAATTATAGTCAGTGTGAAATACTGCTAATAACTGGAGGAAATTTTTTCGAATTTTCAAAGCCCATTTCAAGGTCATATTAAAAGTTTGACAAATCTAAAACAATTCTACAACACATCCCCTAGATGTATCTTCACTTTCACACCAAATTAAAAAAAAAAAACAATCAAAAATTCGATGATAAAAAATTCATGAAAAAATTCTTTCAAAAGTGCACTTTTCACTACCTCTCGTACCCCCTCCCCCTCCGAGTGACGAAAAAAAAATCAAGAATACGCTAAAAATCATCTTTCACTAGTGCCTAAATAGTCTCTTGAGAAAATTGAATTTCGAGATCCAAGGGCAAATCGTCCCCTTCACCCTGCTATCGCTATTCTTTCGAAAATCATTTTCTCAATTCTTAACAAATTTATTGAAAAATATGTAAAAAAAATACCTTTTTCGGGTGACCCTGAAAAATCGTCTGTGGTGGATAAAGTTGAAATATTTCGTTAAATCATCTAAAATTTATATGCTGAATTCATTTCAAGGGGACGTTTTTCAAAAAATCGTGAAGAAACGCAAAAAGTGACATTTTTTTAAAATCTCTGAAGAAAGGTGAAACGGTAAAAATTTCTCAACAATGGTGATTTTGTATTCAAATATGCATAAAAATTCCATTTTTGAAAATTTTTAAACTTTAAGTGAGTTTTGCTAGGTAAAAAAATTGATTGAAGGGCTGAAATTTTTACCACATCCTTTTGAGGTCATTTTACAATTATTGTGACCTTGCTCTTTGTAGATTTTGAAAAAAAAAAAACAGAAAATTAGCCCCACCCTGGTAGGCAACTCAATTGACAAAACACACTTATCTTTCTAGCAGAAAAACAACTGCTCAAAATCCATTACACATATTGCAATTTTTTTAGCCATCTCAGACTCGTCTTTAAAATTTGAAAATTTTCAAAATGTCATGACAGGTGAAGAGATAGTAAAGGTTTTTCATGAAATTTATTGAGTAAATGGATATGATTTTTAAAAATAGAAAAATTGAGCTACGAGTATCTGTATCTGTCTTTTTTCACAAATAAGGAAAAAAAATAATCGATGGTATATTGTACTTGGCTCTAGTTTAATATCGATATTTTATTCCATTTCAAATGAAATTATTTTATTTCCATTGTCGCTAATACTTTGAAAATTTGACAATACGTTGAAACTACACTTCGTAAAATTACTTTCAAAGAATATTTCTAGTGAAAAGAATCCTGTCAGTTAATCTTTAATAATTATTCGCGAGTAGTAATATAAAAAAAAGATGAGTAGGAAACTAAAAATTTCAGCATATTTTTGGACTCGAGTTTATTGCGATGTTTTCCTCTTTCTTTTGACAAATACCAATATATTTTCAATGTATTTTTTCGATTATTTTTTTTGAAAGCTCGACAATAATCAATAATTCATCTTTTTTTCTTAATATTTAGTCTCTGGTTATTTTTCGAATTGGCCTTGTGCTAATTTAATCGGTTAAAAATTTTCCATTCGGTAGGTATTTTATTAAATTTCGTTAAATTTTTACATTACGGAAAATGTAACCAAAAAAAGTATTGGTATATGAGGTATGAGATTTATATTACATGGTTATGAAAAAAAAAAGCACGGAAGAAGGTATATTTTAATATAAGCAAATATTTTGTTATTTTTTCTTCTTATATTGTCAACAACGTAAAAACGTTTACCTACCTACCTATGAAAGATTAAAAACACAGAAAAACGTGGTATCACAGACAGGTATAAAATACTCAGATAGGATAAAATTACACTCGTGCTCTTTGAAAACAGAAGAGAAAAAAAAATGTACCCTTTAATTGAGAAGGGAAAAAAATATATTCAAGAGCTTTTAAATTATAATATGAATAAATTTTCGTAATTTCTTTTATAATACCGTAAATGATTAGTCGAGATAATGGTGCATTCGAGTACTTAGAAAGTTTAGTTGGTTTCTTCCTCCTCGTGCCATTTCGATGATATTACTCGTTATTTTTCCATGTCAAAAGGATTCGAATAATTAGTATATACTATATACCTAGATTCTGGAGTATTCGAATTGAATTTTATTTTCTTATCTTTTGTACGAATAATTTATATGGTAGCGTAGTGTTCTGTGGTATACAGATAGTTAGCTAGGTACGCAAATTCAGTTCAAAGGTCATTTCTTCGATTTGAGAAGTTTATTTAGAAAGAAATAAAGAAAAATTGCATAAGAATTTTTAACAAAAAAAAAAAAAATGGAAATGAATAAACGACCGTTTTTAACGATATTTTGAAATTATTACAGTTATTTTACTATGGGAATAGAACTTGGAAATTTGGCAGTTTTAAGAACATTCCGTGTCTTGAGAGCATTGAAGACTGTAGCTATTGTACCAGGTAAATTTTAAAGTTTACGTGTTAGCGGGATTGTTCTAGGTATTTTTATGCGTTAAATTTTTTTTATCGCATTGTGTCGACCATCAATCAAAAAGTACCTTATGTGCAAAAAATTTTATCACTATTGTATCGAATTTTTATGAAATAATTTTCAATTTATTTGAAAATTTTGCTGCTTTTGTTCACTGTAAAAATTATCTTTAAAAAAATCAAAATAAATGGTGGAAAAAAATTACCATCATTATTCAAAAATAGCCAAAATTTGGAGAAAAATTGTTCAAAAGTAGTGATGAAATTATCATGAAAATTGTTTAAAAAATTAATAATATTTTTGAAAAACATAAAATTTTTTAAAATTATTTTTGCATATTTATCGACATTGATTTTTTTTTACTTGTGTTTAAACAGGACTGAAAACCATCGTCGGTGCAGTTATAGAATCTGTGAAAAATCTCAGGGATGTAATTATTTTAACCATGTTTTCGTTAAGTGTGTTCGCGTTAATGGGATTACAACTTTACATGGGTGTTCTGACACAAAAGTGTGTATTAAAATTTCCCGAAGATGGTTCGTTTGGTAATTTAACGGACGAATCTTGGTTTCGATGGTGTTCAAATGAATGTAAGTTTACCTAACCATCGTAAAAAGTACCAATTTCGAGATAATCTTATTTTTATACTTGTTTTCGATTTTTTCAGCGCATTGGGTCGGCGATTACAATAATTATCAGCTTTGTGGAAATGCCACTGGGGCCGGGTAAGACCTTAGAAAATTTTCCACAAAGGTGCTTCAATTTTTAGCCTGATTTTCTCTGTTATGTTGTCAAAAAAAAAAAAAAAAACAGCCATAAAGGAAGAAGATATTAACAAAATCATTAATTCGTATTTTTTAACTCCCCCTCTCCCCTGCAAGACTAAAATCTGCGAACCAAAATCAACCTGGTCCAGCAATAGTTTTTTATTGGAAGCGTCGTATTAAATATATTTTGGTGTGAATGATGTTGAGTCAAAATTTAGTAATTTCCAAAATTTAGGAGGTGGCAGAGAATATGGGAGGGGTGAGGGGTAAAATTTATAAAGATTGTAATGAAGGTTTCTTCCCCTTTTTTAATCTGTAAAAGGGCCTCTTCGTCAAATTGACGTAGAGGGCTAAAACTTTCCATATAGTTTCCTTAATGTGCCTTTGGGCTGTTCTGACTTTCAAGCTTCATTGTTCTCTTTCCCTCCGTAAAACCTTAAAGAAAATTTTGATTGCGTTAGAGTTTTTAGTATTTTTCGAACTTGTCCAGAGCATATATCCCTTTTAAATTGAACTAGTCACTTGAAATTTTGCATGCAACATTAGTAGGGGTCCTAAATATAATTTTTGGGAGTTTTTTTCTTTTTGGCTACTTTGTATCCTCTCACAGCCTTTTGAAAATAGTTTCTGGGATGGCGGTTTGCCATTTTTTAAAATTTTTCCAACACAAATCTCTTTTTTAAATTGAGTTAGAGAATGACAATTTGACGTATAGTTTTGATAGTAGTTTTAGAGGTACATTTTGGATGTTTAAACTCTTCACTTCAATATCAACCCCTACCCCTACCACTTACAGGATAGTGCTTTTTAAACAACGCATTGCGATTTTTTAGCCTGATTTTTCATGTTATATTGTCAATAGAAACCAGGCTATTACAGACTATCGATTTACGTCAGATGGAGAGGGGCGGGGGGGACAACGAAATCCGTTTTGGGGTTCTAAAAGACCATTAAAATCATTTTCCCCCATGCCTGATATTTATTCCTGTTTATTCTTCATTTTTTATTTATTTTTATTTTTTATTTTTGTAATTTATTTTTTGCCAAAAACTAAAAATCATTTGCTCAGCTTGATACCGACCAAAATCGATCAAATTTAGGCAGTAGGTTTAGATTGACAGCGCATTCGATATTTTCGAGCTGGGATGACCTGGGGTCAAAATTCAGTTACATGAAAATTTTGGAAATTGGGTAATGAGGGGCTACAATCGTAAATTTTTTTTATTTATGTTAGTTAATTGAAAATCAGAAGTTGTATACCACGCACAAAAATCAGCCTTCTAGGTAAAGTAGGAGAGGAGATATGCGGGGTTTTCCTATTTTTGACCTTGAAAATAGGCTCTCCCTCCTCTATCTTTCCTCCAAATTATTGAAATTGGATATGTAAATTTAGTAAGGGTCCTGTTTCAACTTTTAAGTCTCCTCGCACCTCCTCTCAGCTCTAAAAAGTGGTTTTTTGGTCTGTTTTTCTTCTTTTTCCATTTTGTCTTACGTATATCTCCCCTCCTAATTTAGCTAAGTAGTTGAAATTTGGTATGTAGATTTAGTAGCTGCTCTAAATGTGCTTTTCGGGGTTTCAGATATTCACTTTAGTATCTACCAGTATCCCTGCCATTACTGAGGAAAAAACATCCCAGTGCGCAATTTTATTTTTTTTTATTTCATGAATAGTCAGGTCAATTCCCTTATCTCTTTTATTTCAAGAAAATCAGGCTCAAAATGCAACGTATTACGATTTTTTTTTTTTCGCTTTATGCGAATATTGATTCGAGTTTTTTTATGTTTGGCATAGTCAATGTCCTCCGGAGTATATTTGCATGGCTGGATTCGGCGATAATCCGAATTACGGTTATACCAGCTTCGATACTTTCGGTTGGGCTTTGTTATCGGCCTTCAGGTTAATGACGCAAGATTTTTGGGAGAATCTATATCAACAAGTGAGTACTTGGTATTTTTTATGCCATCAACTATTGGAACAATATCAACTGATCTTCGTTTAACTCGTGTCGTTTGTATTTTCAAACAGGTTTTAAGAGTTATGGGTCCATATCACATGTCATTTTTTATAATTATCATATTTCTGGGTTCATTTTACCTTGTGAACTTGATTCTGGCCATTGTAGCGATGTCGTACGATGAATTACAGAAAAAAGCTGAAGAGGAAGAAGCAGCCGAAGAGGAGGCCATACGAGTAAGCCTGAACGAGATGAAATTCGCCTCTGTGTACCTACTTGTCTTATGTTTTAATCAATTTTTTTTAAACTTTTCTATTCATAGCAAGCGGAACAAGCTCAAATAGACAGAGAAAATAAGAAAGCAGCTCACGATAACAGAGTAGCCGAAAGAGCTGCGGCTGCTGCGGCCGCTGCTGCCAATCCTACCATCGCCAAATCACCATCCGAGTACTCTTGTCATAGTTACGAATTATTTGTTGGTCAAGAGAAGGGCAATAGTATCGATGACAATAAAGAAAAAATGAGCATACGCTCGGATACGCTCAGCCAAGGAAAACAGTCTTTGCAAAGCAATAAAATTCGTAAAGTTAGTGCGGTATGTACTCAACCTATCTAGTGTAATATGGAGATTTGGCGACGTTGATGCTAAACAAAATATTGCATTTATTGATGGATTTCGTTAACGCGTGTTTGTCTAATTACATTCACAGACCAGTTTAAGTCTTCCTGGATCACCATTTAATTTAAGACGAGCTTCACGAGGTAGTCATCAGTTTACTCTGCGTAGCAGCAGACCGAGGTTTCCCGCTGCCTCCGATACCAGACCTTTAGTTCTTAATACGTTATTAGATGCTCAAGTAAATTTTCAAACATTTAATTTATTTCGTTGATCTTGTATTTATTTATTTTTTTTTTTGGCCATGGTAATTTCAATCGTTTGATGTATAAATGTTGTACAGGATCATTTGCCTTATGTGGATGACTCAACGGCGGCTACGCCAATGAGCGAAGATAATGGTACAATACTTATGCCATCGTATTTTATGAATCTCGGTACCAGGCATAATTCGTACACGTCTCATACGTCGCGTATTTCGTACACGTCGCATGCTGATTTATTTAAACAGCCTTCAGTTCCTACCAAGGAAAGTCAACTTAGATCTAGATCAGCCAAATATAGCTCTTCTTCTGATTATAAATTTTTAAGTAAAGAATATGTAAGTTTTCGAAATGTATTTAAAATTATCGTATAAGCTGAGGAAATCGCTGAGTCAGATTTATTAATGAGTTATTAATTTTTTTAGGATGTTTCGTATACCGAACAAGAAGAACCAACTTCTTCCGATAAACCTAAATGTCAAGACGTTGAAGTGCCTCAACAACCTTTAGTTGATATGAAAGGTAAAAACCATTAGGTCAATTTTTTCATTACAGCCATACTTAAAATCGATATTAAAATACAAATTGTAATTATAATACTATACCTGTGATTAATATTATTGTTTTATTTCAGACGTTATGGTATTAAATGATATCATCGAACAAGCAGCCGGTAGGCAAAGTCGTGGCAGCGATATCCAAGGTAATTTTTTCCTCTATCGTTAACACTATTTAAAAAAAAAAAAAAAATACTCGTACCGTACATGACACAAATACATACAAATTCACCTGAAAATATTTACCTGATATTTTTTCTTTTCATTAGCTTTTTAACAATATTTTCTTCGAACTTTTTATTTAAATACAAAAATCGATGATTTTTATTTTGATTCTATCGCCTTTTGATTCGAAGAAGATATAGGTATCAATGTAGTAGCATATTACGTATAGTTTCAATGCGATTATATTTACCTATAACAGAAAAGAAAAATTCATAGCACGTGCCAGCATGTTGAAAAATTCAACCTATTTTTTTTCCACTCAATTTGAGCTCATAAATAATAATTTTTTTTTTAAATGAAAAAAATTCTATGCATGGTTTCCGCAATAGCAGATAGATAGATAGATAGATATTGATAAATTAAATTACGATAAATCATGTTTTCCCTTTTCTTTAGAATCGCTTTCATTGATTATTTTTTTAATTAGACGAGTACCTAGATGAAGATTCTTTTTCTATGGCTTTCTGGGACTCGGTTTATTATTTCAACAGTGTAAACCGTAGCAGTATTATTCGATAGAATGCTTGTAATTTTTGTAATTCTTTTTTGTCATTAGAAGGAGAAGAAAAACGAATACCTTACCAAATTTGTATTAACAAAAAATAAAATTGCAGGATTGTTTTTAACGGATTTATCTTCGTTAAAAATCACTCGTATCGTATGTTTTCCTACATATTAAACTTTGAAACATGTAGGAAAACGATACATATTTTTTTCAAAACGATGTTGACCTGTATGCCTAAATGGTATTTATATTTTAAGTATACCTACCTACCAAATAGAAAAAAAACAAGGCATTGGTAAGCAATCATTACAAGTTGATTACAGTTAATCTGTTTCAAAGCATTGTCATATTTTTGCGGGTAGACCAAGAACGAGAATGAACTCTAGTGGATTCTCAATTTGAGCCTGAAGTATGGATTAGTGCACCGATTGTATGCGAATTTTCACATTAGCTTGTAACAATGATGGTAGCTTGCTTGACGTAGTTGTTAGATTTTTTATACCTTCACCTTTGTAGATGTAGATGTACTAAATTATCTTATCGAGCGATTAAAATTAGCACAATTTTACGCGGATGCGAAGGGAATAGTAGTGGATTTTTTCATTATTTTACATCAAACAATTTTTTTCCACATCTTTTGAATAGCTAATAGACATTTTGGGCAAATTTTTTTCAACATTTTACACCTTAAAAGAGAGAAATCAACCGTTTTTGAAGGGGACTTTCGTTTTTCTACGTCTCTACAGAATACAAGTTTAAAAATAACATTTTCAATGGTTTTATGGTTTTTTTGAATAGCTTTTTCGTTTTTCAAGTTCCTAGAGCTTCAAAGTTGCATTTCGATTTTTTTTTCTTTCTCATTTTACTCAAGGGTGGACAATCCAAAAAATACCCTACCTGCTGGCTAAATAAGCATAAACATATAATTATGCGGCTGTATTAAAAGTCCACCAAAGTCTAATGTTGTAGGGGTAAGAGGCTGGTGGAAGTCGCACACCTGCATTTCTGCCAATTTTCTACTAGATGTTTCTAAAATTCACTACACGTACTAAAAATGCAAAATTTGTGATTTTTTGAATTTATCCTGCAAAAAAAATTGGGAGGGAATAAAATGATCAGAAATGTATAAAAAATAGGATTTGGAGGTCAAAATAAGTCATGAAATTTTATTTGAAGCAACATGTAGATACCAGGGTGGGCCGAATTTTTATTTTTATGGAAATCTGCAAACCTCAAAATAATGAGGTAAAATATTCAGCCCTTCAACCTAATTTTTTAAGCTTACAAAACTCACTTAAGTTCTAAAATTTTTTAAAATTTTCTATAAAAATTGAATTATTATACATATTTGAACCCAGAATGACCATTGTTGAGAAATTTTTGCCACTTTCCCTTTTTTCAGGGGTTTTAAAAAAATGCCTTTTAGTGCGTTTTTTCATGATTTTCTGACAAACTACGAAGACAATTTTTTTTTAGAAATGCCCCCCCCCCTTTCTGAAATGGATTTAGGACATAAATTTTAGATAATTACGCGAAATATTTGAATTTTATCGCCCACAGACAATTTTTCAGAGATACTTAAAGAATGGGGTTTTCGTGTTTCTTCAAGAATTTTTCACATAGTTAAATTTTTTTCGGTGAATCCTCATTTAAGAGCGTTTTTACCTCTTTTACCCTTTTCAAAGGTTCTCAATTGGTGTTCTAGCATTAAAAAATACAGTATAAATGGATCAAAAAAATGAAAAATTGCCTTTGAAGGTCTTAAATAGATGAAATAAAATCATTTTCTCAATTGTTTACAAATTTATTGTAAGATAAGCAAAAAGATACCTATTTTGAGTGACCCTGAAAATCGTCTGCGGGGAATAAAATTGAAATATTGCATTTAATAATTTAAAATTGCTTTCCTAAATCCATTTCAGAGACACGTTTCTCAAAAAAAATGTCCTTCACTGTTTCTCGTAAAATGATGAAAATTTGGAAAATGTGACATTTTTTAAGAATCACTGAAAAACAGAAAATAGTTGGAATTTCCCAATAATGATAATATTTCATGTAAATATGTGAAATCGTTCCACTAACAAAAAAAAAAAAATCAAAATTTTTTTTCCAATTTTTGAAAAATTTTTGAAAATTTTTAAATTTTGAGTCAGTTTTGTGAGATGAAAAAATTAACTTCGGAAGCTTTTTGGAATTCTGCAAAAGGCGAGGTCACAATATTTACGAAATGACGTTAATCCCCTAGAATCATTTTTTAACTTCCAAAACCCACTTAAAGTTCAACATTTTTCAAAAATTATCAAAAAGTCGAATAAAAATTTTGTTTGAAAATTTATTTGAACCCAAAAATGATCATTAACGAGAAGTTTTCATCATTTCTCTTCATTTCAGGGTTTTACAAAAATTTTCATTTTAGCGATTTTTCACGATTTTCTGAAAAATCACGAAGGGAACTTTTTTGAGAAATCCCCCCCCCCCCGCCTTCCACCAGAAATGGATTTAGTGCATCAAGTTCAATTGATTACCCGCAATATTTCAATTTTATTCCCCGCAGACGATTTTTAGGGTCTCTCAAAATAGGTATCTTTTTGCTTATCTTACAATAAATTTGTAAACATTGAGAAAATGATTTTATTTCATCTATTTTAAACCCTCAAAGGCAATTTTTCATTTTTTTGATCCATTTATACTGTATTTTTTAATGCTAGAACACCAATTGAAAACCTTTGAAAAGGGTAAAATAGGTAAAAACCGCTCATAAATGAGGATTTACTGATAAAAAAAAAAATGTATGGGTAATTATGTGAAAAAATTATTGAAGAAACACGAAAACCCTATTCTTTAAGTACCTCTGAAAAATTGTCTATGGGCGATAAAATTCAAATATTTCGAGTAATCATCTAGAATTGATGTCTCAAATACATTTCAAGAGCGTGTTTTTCAAAAAAAATTCCTTCATAGTTTTTCAGAAAATCGTGAAAAAACGCAAAAAGCGACATTTTTTAAAACCTTCTGAAATGAGAGGTAATGATGAAAACTTCTCGTTAATAGTCATTTTAGATTTAATCATGTATAATAAATCCATTTTGCGAAAACATTTTCAAAAATCTTCTTAATTAGATTTTTTTTTTAATTTTCAAAACAGTTTTGCAAGTTAAAAAATTGAGCTTGGGTGGTAAAATTTGTACCACGTCATTTTGAGATGATTTTGCAACCATTGTGACCCTGCCGTTTGCAGATTTTCAAAAATAGAAACAAAATTTGGCTCACTCTCCAAAAAATAGCTTCCCAAATTAAAAGAAATTTTTCTTGTTTAAAATTTTGAAAAAATGAATAATTCCTGGCCCATTGACCCTTCTCTCCCTATTAATAAATTGAGCAAAGTGACTTAAATTTGACATATAGATTTATTAGAAGTTCTAAATGTTATTTTTACAATTTTTGACTTTTTAGCCCTCTTGTACCACTTTATTATCTTTAAAAAGTGTATCTTTGAGCGTAAAGTGTACGTCATATTCTTGAAAATGTCAAATCATTTGCTAAAATGGTATGCATTTGTTGGGTTTATGACTGAATAATTTACTTATAAATCGTTTGAAAACATACTCTCGAACGACTTATAAATAAAAAAGTGAAAAAAAAAAACGAAAACCGAATAAAATTAAATAAAAGAACAACATCAGCATTGACATACTACGTATGGATAGGTAAATGCAGCATGTTACTAAATTTCATCGGCCAAATAAACAATGTAAGACGAACTCGTATTATGGTTTCGTCTTGCGACAAGAGAAGGTATACCTAGGTAATAGGTATGCTTGTCTGTTATCTATTTTATTCGCTCGATAATTTAATTCAGTCACCCACAACAATAGCACTAGTTGGAAAATTTTTCGCAATAGTACTCCAGGTGGATTAGTTTTGCTTGAGTAAAGCTTTGAAGTATTTGGTTTCGTTTCATTTGTAATGTACATATATTGGAAAATTTAATCAGGTGAATAGCTTTGATAATGTCACAAAATCTCTCACACGACACTTTTCAATTTATTTTTAATATTAGCGAAGGTAATCTAAGGGGTGTTTTATTTTTACCTATTTCTATACGTACATAGAGACATACAGCGTATAAATATATAATAGAATGAGAGGGTGGGTGTGGTAAGCGAGATGAATAAAATAAATATACTTCAAAAATTGATGTGTATCTGTACGTCGCGTCGTTGTATTGGAATGATAGATTTTATACTGTACCTATCTTACACATGTGTGCATAGATAATTTTTTACATGTATAAAATAGGCGAAAAAAGTTTGATAAAACAACCTATTTATTTTCCATGGTATTACTATACCTAATACCATATTATAGTTGATGAGATGCACTTAAACAACTTCAGAAATGCAAGACAACTGGAGAGTAAATTGTATAATTTTCACGAGTGATCGAAAAGTCGCACACAATTTGTCCGTAGCTATTTTGTGATAGTGTGCCATTTTAGTATAATCTGTGAAAAGGTATTGCTCGTATAGAAAGTGTGATGTGATGTGATGTGATGTACTGGGATATAAATAATTAAGAGAACTATTAGAAGTGATTCATGAAAGAGAGTTTTCGAGTAAAAACAGATGCGAAATAGAGTGAAAATTTTGCCAGCTTGTAAACTTAAATTATTACCTACTGCGTAATGGTTGTGTTAAACAATGCCTTTAAATCGGTGGGTGTGTGTATGGATTCACGCAGTTGCCACAACGTATTACTTCCCGACAGAGGACGACGAAGATGAGCCAACAGCCAAGGAGAAGATGTTCATGTTATGTATGAAAGGAATAGATTTTTTTTGCGTCTGGGATTGTTGCTGGCTTTGGCTGAAGATACAAGAAGGAGTCGCATTTATTGTGTTCGATCCCTTTGTCGAGCTTTTTATTACGCTGTGTATCGTGGTGAATACCTTATTCATGGCGTTGGATCATTACGATATGGATAAAGATTTGGAGAAGACGTTGAAGAGCGGCAATTACGTGAGTACTTATTACGTTCCTCTCATATGTTGAAAAAAATTTTCGCAGATAATTTATAATGTGGTCATTTGGACGGATAGTTTTTTAGCGCTACTTTTGCCGTGGAAGCTACGTTAAAATTGATGGCCATGAGTCCTAAATATTATTTTCAAGTTGGATGGAATATATTCGATTTTATCATCGTGGTGTTATCGTTGGTAGAATTTTGTCTGGAAGGTGTTCAAGGTCTGTCCGTATTGAGATCGTTCAGATTGGTAAGTATGGGATTTTCAATAGCTGCCACAACACGTGCAAAGATCTACAACAGTTCTTACTAACCAATCTATGTAAATGTTATATTCAGTTAAGAGTATTCAAATTAGCCAAGTCGTGGCCAACGTTGAATCTATTGATTTCCATCATGGGAAGGACTATCGGTGCATTGGGTAACTTGACCTTTGTATTGTGTATCATCATATTCATTTTCGCCGTCATGGGTATGCAGCTATTTGGCAAGAATTATATCGGTAAGGCTTTCAGATTGTCGTAGAATTCATTCAATTATCGTATTTGATACATTCTTGGAATTTTTATTCATTCGTAACGTGACCTTTTTTTTTTTTTTTTTTATTTATAGATAACGTGCATTTCTTCCCGGACCAAACCTTACCAAGGTGGAATTTCACCGATTTCATGCACTCTTTTATGATTGTATTTCGAGTATTGTGCGGAGAATGGATAGAATCTATGTGGGATTGTCTCCTGGTTGGAGACGGCGATATATCTTGTATACCATTTTTTCTAGCTACTGTTGTGATTGGAAATCTTGTGGTTAGTATCTCAATTCTCAGCGTGTCAGTTAAAAGAAAAAAAGGCCTGCCAAATAGGCTCAAAAGCGATAGCATATTAAACGAATTTTCGAATGATTTTCGTACTTTTTCAACGTATATTCATATTTTGACCCTTCTGAATCGTGTTTGAACTTGAATGAACACAAAACAGGAAAAAAGTTAGCGAGTATATCTCGCCAACGAAGGCTCGGACCGAAAAATCTCCATTGTATTCATAATCTACGACCTTGAATTAGTCTAAAAATACACATTTTCCGATTTTTCAATGTCATCTTGGCGTATTTGAAAAAATCCCTACCTGAACAAACCACTTTTTCACTTTTTTGAAAAAAAATCAGGCTAAAAAAAGCTTAGCGTTCCGTTTAAATGTACATACCAAATTTCAAATTCCTAGCTCAATTTCGTGGTGGGGGGGATAAGGAAGGAACAGACCTTTTTCAAGATCAAAAAGGAAGAAAACCCCCATATTTTTCCTTCTAATCTTAGGAGGTTGATTTTTGGATATGTTATACAACTCTTGATTTTATATCAATTGGCTTAAAAAGGGGCAATTTCGCATTTTTAACCCCTTACCACCCCCTCCCCCAAATTGGGGCATAATTGAATTTTGATCCAAGTTCATCCCCACTCATATATATCTAATTCGCCGTCAAAGTAAGCTGATTAACCGAATTGGATCGATTTTAGAAAAATAAAAGAATAAAAAAATAAATAAATAAATATCTGACATGGCTAAAAATTGTCTCAATGGTCTTCTAGGAATGCAGAACGTATTTCATTGATATTCTCCCCTCATTCGCCGTTGGTCGATAGACTGTAATATCCTGGTTTTCATTGACGATATGACATAGAAAATCACGCTAAAAAAATTGACCTGTACTCGTACTTTTTCTACGTCGTGATTCTCCTGAATCGTGTTCAAGTGTAACAAAAATCAACATTGTATTCGCAATTTAGTCCTACTTTCTCGATTTAGTCGAAATTCACTCAAGGGTTTTCTCCATTTTGAGCTTGAAAAAGTCCTGCCCCTGCACATCTCCCTTCCAAATTGAGCCAGGAGGGTGAAATTCGGGATTTAGATTGAAGAGGGGTCCTAGATACGTCTTTTAGATGTTTCAACTTTTCAGCTCCCTGGCATCCCCTCATTCTTCCCGAAAAATGTTTTTTTGACAGGTTTTTCTCATTTTTTCAGTTTGTCCCACGCATATTTTCCCTATAAATTGAGCTAAGAGGTTGAAATTTGGCATGTAGATTAGATATGCTTTTTCTGGGCTTCAGATGTTCATCCCAATATCTACCTGAGCCCCTACTAGTAAAAAATTGATTGACGATCATCTATCTCTCCCCCTCCCCCCGTATAGGCTTATCCTTTTCTTGTGAGAACTAAAGCTTAATATGTAGCCTATTGTATTTGCCTACTACACACTAAGAAAAAAATCAAAATATTTTGCAGGTGCTTAACCTTTTCTTAGCCTTGTTGCTCAGTAATTTCGGTTCGTCGAATTTATCAGCGCCGACTGCTGACAGCGATACCAGTAAAATAGTCGAAGCATTCGATAGAATAGGCCGTTTTATAACATGGATCAAAAAGTCAATATTCAGATGTCTGAAAGCTATTCGAAATAAGATCACTAATCAGATATCAGTTCAACAAGCACCGAATGAGCCGTGTATAAATTACAATTGGAATCAAGGTAGGTGTATAAATTATTTGTAATTTTTAATCCTTCTAATTTTGAATTAAACAATTAAAAACGATAATTATGTTGTATTATTACAGCGAATGAAATATTGGCCGATGGTATGCTGTATCACGATAAAAAAGATCAGCTCGAGGTTACCATTGGTGAAGGAATGGAGTTCACTATTCATGGTTCGTAGTGTATCGAAAAATTATTTACCAATCGTAGTATTTTTGTTTTAATTTAATCATATTATTCGCAGGTGATATTAGAAGCCGATTAAAAGGTAGACGCTCAATTGTTTGTAATAATATTGGCAATCATAAAGACAATCGTTCCGATGTAGAATATATAAAAAATAAATTTGATCACGATAATATAAGGTAAACCTTGCTGACGTGTGACGTGCTAAATTCTATTATTCTTATATTCTCACTAATTGTACTTTTCTTTCTCGCAGTAATAAATCTTACGGAAGTCATAAACATCGTTCTTATAAAAATGAAAGCCATAAAGGAAGCTATGAAAGTAACCTGCATGGCGAAGAAAAGAAAGACGCTAGTAAAGAAGACGTCGGCCATGAATTAGGTAAATTTACTTATTTATTTTTTGTAGTCTATTTTCAGCTTGATTTTCTATATCATATTGTCAGTGAAAACCAGGCTATTACGATGAGGGGGGGGGGGATATTATCTATATCATATTGTCAGTGAAAACCAGGCTATTACGATGAGGGGGGGGGATATTAACAAAATCCGTTTTTGGGTCCTAGAAAACCATTATGACTATTTTTAGCCATGTCAAGTATTTATTTTTATTTATTTTTTTGTCCTCGAAATTAAGAAATCTATTTTGCTCAGCTCGATATTGACTGACATTGATCAAATTTAGAGAATAAGATTCGATTGGTGGGTCATTTGATATTCTGGAGTGGGAATGACTTAGGGGTCAAAATTTTATTGTGCCCAAATTTGGGGGAGGAGGTGCTGAGCAGAAAACCCCACAAGACTGGTTCCTTTACGAGTCAATCGACAAACAATCCAAAGTTGTATAACATGTCCAAAAATTAGCCTCCAGATCAATCAGGAAAGGAGATATGAGGGTTTTTCCTTTCCCCACTCCCCCCCCCCAACTTGAGCTAAAAAGTTTTAATTTGATATTTACATTTAGTAGGGACCCTGAATTCATCTTTTGGGGATCTAAACTTTTCAACCTCATTGCATCCCCTCACAGTTCTAAAAATGTAGTTCTTTGATTAGTTTTTCTCATGACTCCTCTTCAAATTGAGCTAAGAAGTTGAAATTTGGTGTGTAGATTTATTTTTTCTTGATCTCGTTAGTTTTATCTACTCCGATATCATTTTTACAGATGATGGAGGAGGTGCCGACGATGCGGTAGCTGTCGATGAAGAAAAAGTTGTTCCAAAAGTCGAAGCTATAGGCTTGGAACCGGATTCCGAAGAATTATTAGAATACCCTTCCGATTGTTTTTCGGACGATTGTTACCGCAGATTTCCTTTCTTATTGGGTGACGAAGAATCGCCTTTTTGGCAAGGATGGGCGAATTTAAGATTAAAAACGTTCCAGTTGATTGAAAATAAATATTTCGAGACGGCCGTTATAACCATGATTTTGCTCAGTAGTTTAGCGCTAGTAAGTACATATATTCTTGTGGAAGATTAATTCTTATTCTTAGTCGTTATCGAATAATTCAACAAAGTTTACTCTTTCTACTTTGAGTTGAAAAATATTTATAATTAATGTTTTCAAATCAAATGTAAAGAAAAGCTCGTTAAATTATGACGGAATTACACTCCTCTTCTTTCATCGTTTCACTACAAAAAATCTTAACTGAAATTATTTTACTAATGCATTATTTTCGTTATTTAGGCTTTAGAAGATGTACATTTGCAATCAAGACCAATTTTACAAGATATTTTATACTATATGGATCGAATTTTTACCGTTATATTTTTTATTGAAATGTTAATTAAATGGCTAGCGTTAGGATTTAGAAAATATTTCACGAACGCTTGGTGCTGGTTGGATTTTATCATCGTAATGGTAAGTAACGTGCTATTTGCTCGTATTGATTATTTTATCATTATTGTTTTTTCATTCCTCCTCCTTCTTCATTTTGATTATAATTTTTCATTAAAAAAAAAAAATACCTGATGAAGCGGCCATAACCTTTTTGAATATTATATCGGGCGTGGTAAGAATAAAAGCGCTAATAGACAGATTAGCCGAATTTTTAAGGACCTTATTGAAGAAAAGGTTTAATATTGGAAAATTTTAACCACCATGTAAATTATAGTTGTCGTTGATAAATTTGGCCGCAATTTGGCTCGGTGCCGCAGACATACCTGCATTCCGATCGATGAGAACGCTCCGAGCTCTCCGTCCGTTGAGAGCAGTTTCAAGATGGGAGGGCATGAGAGTAAGTAAAGATCTAAAAGGAGCTGAACCGGTCACATTCTGAGTGTGCGCATTTGCCAAGCTCTCTCTCTCATCGATGTCGCTCTTCGCTATATTATATTATATTCTGTAATCATTAATAAATGTTTCGTGCCTCGTCGATATACCTCTATACTCTCTTCGATAAACTGTCTTTTTTTTATAATTACGACCTTGTAGTATGGTCGAATTACTGCATTCGTTCGCTCATGGTGTAGAAAGTAATTTGACGACTGATTCTTAATCTATAAAATGTATTTAGACAAAAATAAGCTTGGGTGCCATTTTTTCTTCTCCCCCCCAGTCACCCTACGAAAATCCAGCCTCTTTTCTTTAAAAAATGCTCGTATCTCCCCTTCTATTGCTTCTACGAAAAAAATGTTCGAGTAAAAGTTTCCTATTGAAAGATTTTCTATATTTTTTGTAGTAACAAAAATCGCCTTTGGAGCAACCCTTGCGCCTTAAATCTCAAAAATGTAATCTAACGAAATGCTCAAAATTGAGTTATTCTCGTCGATTGTAAAAGCTACTATCAGATTCGCATTTAGCGAGTTAAGTTCCCATCACCAACACAGTTTTCATCACACTCATTAGTGCCAAAAGGCTGTGACTTGGAAAAAATCGAACAAATAATCAAAAATTCCAAATTCATATGATATTATCATATAAAGTGGATATTTATCAGCACCCTCCTTGCATCTACCGTTTCAGTTTTTAATTTTTTGGAAAATTCACCTTGCAGACGAACAACTATGTATGTGTATTAATAAACTCAGGTTATGGAAAATTGGGGCACGACGGGTGGTGGAGTTGGAATGAGGAGTATTTCTAAAAACCTCCAATATTATGTTCCATGATGAAATTTTTGAATTTGCAAACGGCCAAATCACTTATTTTCGATGTTGATATGGGAAGGAGGGGATGCTGATCGAGGGTGAGGGGTGGGAGCATGGCGGTCAACATGTTGAATGTAAAATTTTATTCTAAATACTTTTTGTAACCACTAGTTTTGTGCTATATTTGATATTTCTTGTAATAAACGAGAATAACTCGATTTTGAGCATTTCGATAAATACATTTTTGAGATTTGAGGCGCCGGAGTTGTTTCAAATGCAATTTTTGTAATAACCAAAAATGTAGAAAATCTTTCAAAAATAAACTTTTATTTGAAATTTTTTTTCGTAGAAGCAGTAGAAGAGGAGGTATGTGCATTTCTAAGAAATGGGGGAGGGGTTGAAAAAAATGGCTCCAAGCTTATTTTTGTCTAAATACATTCTAGATTAAGAATCAATTGCCAAATTGCTTTATACATTTGCTGTGAGCGGAAGCCTTTTTTTTGCAGTAATTCCACTATACTATTTCTTTTGTTTTTTTTCTTTTGTTTCATTATAATTTTGTTTTTTATTTTTACGCCGTCGAAATGGTCGATATTTGAAATGGGCCATTTTCGTGTACGCTTTTTTTTTACGTTTAATTTTTTTTTTCATTCATCTATACCTATATCTAAATGTGATACACTATCTACACACCTGAAAACACACTGCAATGTTTGTGTCGTTCGTTTTGTTATGTTCTTTTTTCTCTCTGTTTTTTTATATAAAAACAGGTATCGCTAATAAACTTTGTAGCTTCGATGTGTGGAGCAAGTGGTATTCAAGCGTTCAAAACGATGAGAACATTAAGAGCTTTGAGACCTTTAAGGGCCATGGCTAGAATGCAAGGGATGAGGGTATGTTATCACCCCCTATACCCCTGCACGATTAATGATTTGATTTTTTTTTTTTTAATATATTCTTACGTATTGGAGTATGTTGTATAAACAAAAATCTCATGTTGGAGCTTATCATTATTTTTTCAGTTTTCTTTTGAATTTAAAATTATTCATTTTGACAATGCAGCTCGAATCGTGTTGTTTTCGATGAATTAAAATTTAAATCACATACTTATATTTAATTCAATATCTACCTGTTCAATGAATCGTTTTTATTTTGTACAAAATTTCTACAATAAGATGTCTAAAAATTTAGGTAAAATAGGAGGGTTAATTTGGGAGTAAAAATTTACTGTATTTTTTTGTTAGCTTACTATGAACATTACCTGTGTGATTTTGAGTTCGTAGAACAGTCAAGACAGACATTTCGTACTTTTCGGCGATCGTTAGAAATGATAAAAATATACTTCAAACCTTTTCCAATTTTCTGTATATTTACAATTAGTAAATTAAAAATGTTGCGAATTCAAAACTTCAATCGCGTAATGTAGTACCAAAAATTTGGCCATTTTACAAAAATATAATTTGAAAACATATCAACTAGATTCGGCTGCATTGCTTACGTAGAGATCATTTTTAAAATGTAAAAAGTAAATTTATTTCTTAACGTATTTAGTTTCAAAAGTAATTATTTCTTATAAGTGTACTTGAATCAAAGCATTGAAAAATTTCGCTATTGAGAATGTACTCGTAGAAGTAGTTGGAAATTTTTATCTTTTCTCATGTTCATATTATTGTTATCAAAGTACTTGAGCATTTTTCATATTTCATATTATATTTATCGTGGTTTTTTCATAGGATTGACAGTATGTACCGTATTTTTTTTTTATTCGAATAGCGAATGGTTTTTTTTTTTTTTTTTTTTTTTTTTTTGAAAAGGGAATGGTTTTTTTTTTTTTTTTTTTTTTTTTTTATTGATTATACTTGTACGTGTA
>FIZR01032368.1:30803-49473 GCA_900060175.1 Ferrisia virgata | reverse complement strand
TGACGTCACTGAACTTATTTTAGGAAGGATTGATTTTATGATTTTAAGTTGAAATATTGAGGAAAATTAGAGATGTTATTAGTGGACCTTCAACGGAGTGACGTTATCAGCGGACAAAATTTAAGGCATGGAATGACATCACTGGACTTATTTTATGATTTTAAGTTGAGACTCGTCAAAACAGTGTACCTTAACTTTAAATCGATTTTATGATTTTGAGTTGAAAGACATCTGTTGATCTGCCAACAGTTGACTTTGACTTTGGATCACATTTTTGTGTAAGTGTGAAAAAATTGTTCCGAACATTAAAAGAAGATGACCCAATTTCGCTAAAAATATATTAGAAAATTTTCCCAGTGACAAATATTAAATAAAAAAAAAATAAAAAAAATTGTACCAATTACATTTAAAATAAATTCTTTCAATGTTCACTCTTTGCGTGCAAAGAGTTCTAGGTATATATTTTCAAGTTAATTTTTTTATCTCGGTTCGCCCATTTAATATCGAAGAAGGTGTGTCAAATTAAATGTAGTCCATCTTCCAGGTATATGGATTTAAAATCATGTTATTCAGAGAAAATTTTCATTGTCATGCCATCTACTGCAGTATCTCTCAATAACTTAAATTCAACTAAGTAGATGTAGGTAGATAAGTAGATATGAACGCTGCTCTATCATCTACATAGATTCATCTTGATTACCTCGTACCGAACATTTTAAATCTCACAGCAAATACTATTCAAGGATGAATCATGGTTAGAAGAATTTTCATTCAGTGGACGTATTAATTAAAAATTCCGAATTAACGTTTGGGCCCGGAACAACAGCTATACATAATAATGTTCGTCATTATGCCACCACATGCACACGAATAACACGTTTAAAGGGACAATGAAAACGACTTTTCCCCAGAGTTAGGTACGTTGTAAACGTCCTACGCTATTATACATTCGAAATTCGATTTATAAATCCATAAAAAAAAATAAAATCATAATTAATTACAACGTGCTCTCTCCTTAATATATATAAAGGTTTTTATTTTAATCTCGCAATAGCGCAGCGTACCGTTTTCAAGTTTTACCTGTACATTGCCGATCGCTTCTTTGTTTTATTTTGTGTACATCGCCCTATAATATCGAATGAAAAACTAACCGTGCCTATTCGTCGCTTACCAAGAAACGTAATCTCCACATTTGAAAAAAAAAATTATGCTCCAGTATTTTTTTTTTGTACAACGGCTCGGTTATTTTATCCCTATAATTCGCTGGTTGAATAGATTTTTGGTACGTGGAATGAAGCTCAGGTTTATGATCTATTTTTAACTTGTTTTTCTTTGTCGTATTGTTGAAGAAAACAAGGCTATTACAGTCTTTCGATTACGATGAAGGCGGAATAGGAGAGAACAAAAGTTAAGATGAAGAGGGCTAGGACACTAATAAGACCATTATTTGGGAATATAAAATATTCATCCTATACTCATTTTACCCCTCCCCCCTCCCCTACACAATAATCGTTTACATCACTTAATACAGAGTGAAATTGATAAAATTTGGTTCATGTTACCAGTTAAACCCGAATTTCGAATAAACACAAATTTCTTAGGTCAAATTAGAATATCCTACAGCCTTTTAGATGTTCTAGTTCATCCTAGAATAAACTAATTTCGATTAGACCAAGCTAGAACATTCTAAGGACCATAGCATATGTTAGCTCGGCCTGTGGATTATTTTGAAGATAACAGCCAACTTGGAACATCCTAAGGGCCAGCGGATATCCTAGTTTGGCCTGGGGATGTTTTAGGAATAACTGCTATATCCTTACAAAATTTGTACTCCCTGGTTTGGTCTGAGGATATTTTAGGGAAAACTACATAGTACATTTGATAGGAAGTAGAACAAGCTGGTGTAACCTACTAATGGTATTGTAGGAAAAACTGGTTAAACCAGTTTATTCTACTCTCTATCAGAAGTACTTGGATAAATTTTATTAAGATACACAAGTTATTCTTAGAATATCGCCAGGTCAAACTAGGATATTCTGTGGCCCTTTTAGTTTGGCCTGGGCGAAACTATAGTTTGTCTTAGAACAATTTAGAACATCTACTAATGGTATTGAAGGAAAAACTGGTTAAACCAGCAGTTTATTCTACTCCCTATCAGAAGTACTGGTTTTCCCTAAAATATCTTCAAGCCAAACCAGTTTGGATAAATTTTATTAAGATACACTAGTTATTCCTAGAATATCGCCAGGTCAAACTAGGATATTCTGTGGCCCTTTTAGTTTGGCCTGGGCGAAACTATAGTTTGTCTTAGAACAATTTAGAACATCTACTAATGGTATTGCAGGAAAAACTGGTCAAACCGGTTTATTCTACTCTCTAACAGAAGTACTAGTTTTCCCTAAAATATCCTCAGGCCAAACCAGTTTGGATAAATTTGATTAAGATACACTAGTTATTCCTTGAATATCCCCAGGTCAAACTAGGATATTCTGTGGCTCTTCTAGTTTGGCCTGAGCTAAACTATGGTTTGTCTTAGAACAGTCTAGAACATCTGAAGGGTTATAGGATGTTCTAGTTTGAACTAGGAGATTCGCGTTTATCTGAAATTAAGGTTTGATGTGTAACATACACAAATGGGGATGACCTCGAATATAAAATTCAGAGTAATGTCCAAAATTAGAGAAGGGGTAGAGAGGAGGAGAAATTGTTTGTTTTTAAGCCACTCACTGCGGAATTGAATTTTGTATTATGTATCCAAAAATCAGTAGAGTAATCAAGGGAGAAAGATGAGGATAATTTTTCCTAATTTTGACCTTGAGAAAAAATTGATTTTGGGGCGATTTTTGTTGTTTTATACCTTTTTAATTAGTTCACAACTAATTTTAACTGTGGTATGAAGACACCAGGAGCGCTAGTGTAGCGCATGTGCAATAAGGACAAATTTAGCCGATTAATATTCTAAAATCCGGTATAAGAGGAGAGCCGTGGAGGGCAGAATTCATTTATCGTATAATTTGGAATTTTGAACTCTAAATACCACAGGTGTGCAAGCTGAAGGAGGGGCAAAGTCCAAAATTCATAACATTCTCAAGTGCGGTAACGAAATACTGATAATTTATGCTTATGATTCCGGATTTGCCATTGAAGTTGATACGGTTGTAAACCCTATAAAAGGAGGGGAGGGGGAGGAAAATCCAAAGTTGATAACATTTTTTAAGTGGGGTATTGAAATCTAGATATTTTGAACTTGTGATTCCGAATTCAGCACTAAAATGGTTGTAAATCGTATAACAACCTCAGGGGGAGGGGCAAAATCCAAAATTGATAGCATTTTCGAGTGGGGTATCAAAATACTGGTAATTTGACCATAAGATTCTAAATTCAGTATTTATATTGTTCCAAAACCCTTAGAAATGGGGGGGGGGTAAAATCTGAAATTCACAGCGATTTAGTGAGGTATCAAAATACAAGTAATTTTGAATTCGATATTGGTATTGGTATGGCTCTAAACACCCCTTAGAAACCCCAGAGGGGGAGGGGCCCTATCCAAAATTGACATCATTTTCGAGTGGCATATCGAAATCTAGATAATTTGGGCTTGTGATTCCGAATTCGGCACTAATATGGTTGTAAATCGTATAACAACCCCAGGGGGAGGGGCAAAATCCAAAATTGATAGCATTTTCGAGTGGGGTATCAAAATACTGGTAATTTGACCTGCTGATGCCAAATGCAGTATCGATATAACTGTAAACCCTATAGGAACCCCATAGAGGGAGGAGCAAAATCCAAAATTGACACAATTTTCGAGTCGGGTATCACAATACAGATAATTTGGCCTTGATATGATTCTAGAGCTCGTAAAATTTGAAATTATCTTGAACACGTGAAAAAAGAAAAAGTGCAAATAGACGTTTTTGTAAATTTTTTCCTTTCAGTTTCGATCATCTTATTGGTAAAAAAATTAAAAATTTCAGGCGATAGGTGAATTATAATGAATAAAGTGCAATCGATTTCTGTTTCGGATAGATTCCATTTCTAAGCAGCGTATATTATTTTATTTATACAGACAAGAACTCGTATTGGAAGGCTGTGATGAAATAGATACACCTTTTAGGTTTTCCATCCAAAACATGGGTAGTGGGTATGTATTTGAACGTCTTCTCAATCGACCAATATAAATTTTTAAAATAATTAACAAGTTCAATTATTTTTTTATGAACTCGAGTAGGAGGTTCCTGTTAACGAAAGGCATTTCATTTAGTTTATTTTCGTAGTAAAAGAGAAAGAAAAAAGTATTACAAGACTGGCGGTATAAACCTGTACGAGCTTTCCTTTCTTAACCGTTGAAAAATCGAAATTTCTTTATTTATAAAGTTTTCATTTTAATTTATTAAGAAGAAGTCTTAGAAGGATGTTTTAAAAATCTTTACATACGCTAAATTGTTTATCTACTTATACAATAAAATTCTACAACGACATAGCAAACAATACCTACTACATATACCTAATTACCTTTAGGTATATACGTACGTATTACTAATACATAAGTACAAGCGTAGGTACAAGTCTACAGTCTATGTACAGTTCATATCAGTCAGCTTGAACGCATTTAGTATTAATACAGAATTTCCTCGGGCTCAGGTGAGTTAAAATTAAATTGAATCAAGCTGGTATTAATTTTGAAGCGGCTACCATTGTAAAAACAAAAACACTAACATTTTCCGCGCGCACTGAATTAAATGGCGACATACAACTATTATATCCGATTGGTATGGTTGCGGATTGCGAATATTCGAAACTAAGCACAAATGATAGCGAGGTTTGGGAAATGAGTTTTGTCTTTGATAATTATATGGCGGTGGTTGCTTTAGTGTCGTTATCAAAATGATGGGCGACGGTTGGAAGGCAACAGAGGGATAGATTTCAACTTAATTACTGCGGTAGGCTGGTAATGAAGTAAAGGTTCATTATATTAGAAAAGGCAAAGCAAACCATTTTAGTTCACATTGCAGCCTGCACCGTGCACACCGTTTTTAGAAACGGTCATTCTATTTTGCTTAAACAATATAAAGGGGTTTGGGTTTGAAGTGGCTCATGATCAATAGATCGTATCACATGTTTGTTGTAAAAGTCTGTTCTGCTTCTACTATGCGTATATATACATGCACCGTGTATATACTACCCTGTTAATGTGTGCTATTTGGTTAAAAAGAAAAAAAAATTCCCTCAAAATAGGTATTCAACATTATCTGCGTGAAATTCATTGTATATCTTACGATAAATACGTTTTCTAATTATAGTGCTTTTTTACAAAAAAAAAAAAAAAAAATCAACTAATTATCTGCTGTTCAGTCTTTCAATACATAAGCGAAAAAGCTGCCAACTATAAGATAATGAGTAATTTATTTACTTACATCTGAGATAAACGTCGGATGAGAACTCGTATAAAAATTGTTTGTCGTTCCTATCATGATTCGAAAACCTTAAAAACAAAATATTCTCAATTACATATTTTTTAAAATAATTTTTTTTTTTCATATTTTTCGATGGAATCGAATTGACTTAAGTTAATTGCAATGAAAGTATCAATAACATACTACTGACTTTGTAGGTGTTTATATCAACAACGAAGGAAAAAAAAAAATACAATAAAAATTAATAGGGAAATGTATCCAATAAGTATACTTTTAATTGAATTTATATTTCGAATTGATAGCTAAGTGTCTAGTACCTGTTCTTCAAAAATTGGCCGTATCTTTGAAAAATATCAAATAAGTAATAGGAACATGTAAAATAAGCTGTACAACTAACAACTAAAAGCCAAAGCTGATAGCTTCTCGAAGGAGGCTGGATTGAAGGAGGATGGAGAACAGAAAGAATGAGAGTAAATAGATGTAGAGAAATATTTAAAGCATTTAAATGTGAAATTTGGTCTATGTATCTTGAGAAAGTACCCAGTGTCCCATAAAAGGTTCCCCCTTAGTCAGAAGAAGAAACAAACGACCAAAAACCCGCATTTTTGGGGCTATGAGGGGGTGTGTGCCTATCAAGTTTACATACCAAACCACAGCTTCCTTGCTATAATTTAGGAGGAGAATTATGCGAGGAGCAAACTTAAAAAACGAGAAAATTTAGAAAGATAAGAAAACCTGACCAAAAAACGTTTCCGGAGCTGTGACGAGGTACAATAAAGCTGAAAATTCGCAACCCCTCAAGGGCACAAATTTCAAGTTCCCAGCTCATTTTGGTGAGGAGATAGGAGAGGGACAGCCCTTTTTTAAGGCAGAAAAGAGAGAAACCCCTCATATTTTCCCTACTAATTGACCTAGCAGAGGAAGTTTTGGATATGTTGTACAAATTTGGATTTTCTATCGATTGATTTGAAAATGAACAATTTTTGTGTTTTTAGCCCCTCAGCACCCTCCCCTCAGAATAGGGGCAAAACTGAATTTTAAGGTCATCCCCACTCATATATATCTCTACGACCTCAAAACGGACTTTGTCGGCATTCCCCTCCCCCAACCACCGTTGGTCGATAGACTGTAATAGCCTGGTTTTCATTGACAATATGACATAGAAAATTAGACTAGCAATATACAGTCAAAATTTGGCCCAACGTAGTCTATACTTTTGACCAAGCTAGCTAATTTATTATATTGAAAATTATAAAGAATGCTCAAAATTACACAAATATGGTAATTTTGTGAGGTGATATGTTTGCATATGGAATTACACAAAGTGCTTGTCGAGTGGGAAAGTGCAAATTTTTCAGAACTCAAAATCAAAAGTTCCGCGTGTTTTCAAGCTTCAAAAATCATGTTTACGAATATTTCAGAAATTTTTATTCCAACTTCGGTTGAAGAATGGAGGTAGAGGGAAGGGTAGACCTTTGTATTATGAATGATTTCGTCTTTACTTACTGTGCTATAATGCTACGACCGCAAACGAAAACGTATGCCCACGTATCTGTGAAAGTTTTGTTTTTCCGCAGCATCCTCAAAAGCTTCGAGTTAAGTCAATAATCTTTGTGCACATCGCATCGTTTTTTCATTAATTAATTAAATGCCGGCCATCATTCGTTTATGTGTAGTTACTTTAGTATGCAGTAAACGAGAGTACCTACTTTTTTTAGCCTGATTTTCTATGTCATATTGTCAATGAAAACCAGACTGTTACAGTTTATCAACCAACGGTGGTTTGCGGAGAGGGGATTACCAGCAAAATCCGTTTTGGGATCCTAGAAAGCCGCTAGGACAATTTTTGGTCATGTAAGATATTTATTTTTTTTCCGCGTACATTAAAGTCATTTTTTCTACTCGATACTTACCAAAATCGCTCCAGTTCGGTTAAACAGCTCAGTTTGACGGCGGATCAGATATATATGAGTGAGGATGACAATGGGTCAAAATTCAATTGTGCCCCATTTTGGGGAGGGGCAGCTGGAGGCCCGAAAACACAAAAATGATTCTTTTTTTGAATCAATTAATAGAAAATCTAAAGTTGTATAACATATCCAAAAATCAACCTTCTAGGTCAATTAGGAAAGGAGAGATAAGGGTTTTGCAACTTTTTGACCTTGAAAAAGGGCTGTTCCTCCCCTATCTCTCCACCAAAATGAGCTATGAAGTTGAAATTTGGTATGTACATTCAGTGGGGGCTGTAGATGTGCTTTAACCCCAAAAATGTGGTTTTTTGATCAGGTTTTCTCATTTTTCTCATTTTTTGAGTTTGTTCCTCGTATAACTCTTCTCCAAATAGAGGAAAAAGCTGATATGTACATTTAGTAAAGACCCCAGATGTGCCTTTCGAGGGTATCGACTTTTCAGCCCCATTATACCCCCTCCCAGGCCTAAATATGATCTATCGACCAACGGCTGATGAGAGGGAGTATCAATAAAATCCGTTTTGGGGTCCTGGAAGACTGTTAAAACGATTTTTAACCATGTTGGATATTTATTTCTATTTTCATTAATTTTTTATTAAAATAATTTTCTCCGCTCGATACCGACCGAAATCACCCCACCCCAATTCGCTCAGTTTAGCGGCAGATTAGATATATATAATTGGGGATGAACTTGGGTCGAAATTCAGTTATGCCCCAATTTGGGGGAGGGGGTACTGAGGGGTCAAAAATGCAAAAATTGTCCCTCTTTTTAAGTCAATTGATAGTGACTCAAAAGTTGTATATCATATCCAAAAATCAACCTCCTAAGTCAATTAGGAGGGGAGATATGGGGGTTTTTCTTCTTTTTGACCTTGAAAAAGGGCCTGTTACTCCCCTATATTACCACCAATTTGAGCTAAAAAATTAAAATTTGGTTTGCACATTTATTTGGGCCTTAGATGTGCATTTCGGGGTTCCGACTTTTAACTCCATTGTACCCCTTCACAGCCCCAAAAAAGTGATTTTTGATAGATTCTTCTCAACTTTCTCATTTTAAGAGTTTGTTTCTCGCATAATCCTCTACAAATTGAGCTAGGAAATTGAAATTAGATATGTACATTTCGTAGAAGCCCTAAATATGTTTTTAGGGAGGGGTTCTCAACTCTTCAGCTTCATTTCACCCCCCAAATATGTGAGTTTTTGGTCGTTTTTTCTTATTTTTTGAGTTTATTCCTCGCATAACACCCCTCCAAATTGAACCAGAAATTTGAAATTTGGTATAGACATTTCGTAGGGTCCCTTAATGTGTTGGGGGGGGGGGTCTCAACTCTTCAGCCTTATTGCACCCCCACATAGCCTTAAATATGTGTTTTTTGGGTGATTTTTTTAATTTTTTGAGTTTGTTCCTTGCATAACTCCTCTCCAAATTGAGCTAGGAATCTGAAATTAGGTATGTACTATCAGTAAGGACCCTAGATGAGCCTTTTGGAGGTTTTAACTTTGTAGCCTCGTTGAACCCTTCCTATCCGCAATGCAAATGGGGAAAAAAACATTGCAACGATATTTTTTTTTCTATCATATAACCAATTTTATACCGCATTCGAGTTCGATTCCCACGTCACGTGTTTTTTATGAATTTACTCGTCACCGAAAATAGTGCAATAAAAGAAATTGGGAAGAATGAAAAAAATCGAGAAAAAAAAATTTCCTAGCGTGAATTATCCTTTATGCATAAGAATGACTTTTATATCTACGTGTACAGCAGTGAAAAACATTCACAGTAATTCTTTTTTCCTCACGTTGTTTTGTTGAAGAAACACCTGGTGTGTGTTGAAAACCAGATTTAAATTATTTAATGCTAATTTTTCAACTGATTATCAACCATCGCATCGCTTCATCTTTTGTTTTATTTATACATACCGACGTAACTGGATTAAATGTAGGTATACCTGTACGTATACGCATATTGTTTCTATTGGGTTGAAATTTAAAACCACCCAAGTTAGGGTTGAAAATTGTTTCAAGTTACCGTATAGTTATTTATACCAACGACGGGATTTCATTAAGAAAAAAAGTCCGTTCAGTGAAATTTTTTCAAACGTATTACGAGTGATTCTAAAACTGATTAAGTTTTATTTATACTTTGTAACAAAAAAAAAAAAAAAAAAGAGACCTTTAATTATTTGCAAAATACAATAAGTCTTTGTGGTCTCCTTCAAGTACTCAAAGTTATATAAATTATTCGAAGGTGAAAATATAATGTAGGTTAGTTCAACGTTCAAAAATCAGTTTAAAGATGCTCGCACGTTATTAATTTGCCTTTTTGGTCGTTTTTCGAGAAACTGTAGGCGTGGCTCGGTGGACTATCGATAGCGAAAAGGGTGAAACCCTAATTTTTTCCCTTTTGAATTAATTTAAAACGCTTATCTTTGAATATGTTGCATAAGTTGTAATTGTGAACGCATATGCACATCGATCGATTCCAGTTTTGGATTTTTTTACCATTTGATTCTTGTTTCCCTTCTAGCTCCTAGTTTACAACTTATAATGGTATTTCAAAGTGTAACATGTTGCAAACTATTGTAACTTTAAAATGAATATTTTCACTGTTTCGCTAAAATCAAGACAAGCATTCCATCAAGAAAAATCAGTGATGGCTAAATGGTATTTATTAATTTCCAAAGCTTCGAAATAAAAAATTTTTATTCTTTGGTTTACGTTTAAAAGTTCTGTGGTGTTGGTCTGTTTAAAAATGGAAAACAAAAATTCTTTGTTATATTACACCCAGATCAATCGGAGCGAAAGAGGGAAGAACCAGTGCTCATAGGTTATTCAACTGGACTATTTTGAATTCAGTTCAAGTGTTATTTCGGGTGAAAAAAATTAAGTGCATATTTTGAAATTTTTTTTACAGGCTACTTAATTGAACTAGTCTTTCTTCGATCATTTTTAGCTACATTTTCCAAGTCATATAGTCAATAGAAACCAGGCTATTATGGATCATCGACTCCATGGCAGATGGAGGCGGTGGGGTATGAACAGAATCCTTTTCGAGGCCATAGGAGATCACTGAGACCATTTTTGTCCTTATCTGACATTATTTATTTATTTTTATTTCGGTCGAATTTGGTCAGTAGGCTTGATATCTTCGAGTGGGGATGACTTTGGCTCAAAATTTAACTATGGTAAAATTTGGGGAAGGGGTGCTGAAGGGCTGAAACGCAAAAATTTTTTGCTTTTAAACAAATTGATAGAGAATCATAAGCTATAAGTATAATATATCAAAAAATTAGCCGCCTTCTAGATCAATTGGAAAGGGAGGTATTGGGACTTTGCCTCATTTTGATCTTGAAAAAAAAAACTCTTCCACGCTTATCTTCCTTCCAAATTGAGCTGGGAAGTAGAAATTTGGTATGTACATTTAGTGGGCATCTGATATGTTCTTTTTGACGGTTTAAATTTTTTATGCTTAGAATAACCCCTCAAAAAGTGACTTTTAGGTCGGTTTTTCTTACTTTTTCATTTTGTCGCACGCATATCTCACTTACAAATTAAGCTAGGACGTTAAAATTTGGTATGTGGATTTAATAGGGGTTTAGGAGGTGCCTTTCGTGGGTTTCAGCTATTCATTTTGATATTTTTTGCAATTCCATAAATTTTGCCAGTTCGATTGTTGAATGTGTTGGAGAATGTTTTTGGTGTCATCCGGATTTGTAAGGTGTAGTGAAGTAGATTTTTCAGCAGATTTTGCATATTCATCGACTTTTTCGTTTCCCTCTATACCTATGTGACTTGGAACATACATAAATTTGATTTTTTTGTCAGAAGACTGGATATTGAAGATTACCTGATGGACATTTTGAATTAATGGGTTGTCTGAAAACTTGTTTTGAATTTTGTTTTCTTCCAGAAATGGACAATTTTATTTAACTAAAATTGAAATCAAAATGCAACACATTGCGATGGTATTTTTTTTTATTCTACGTTGGGTATAACCATTGAGTATTTATTCATTGGTACCATGAGCAGGAATCAAGTCCAGAGACTCATATGGATATAATTACATACAACATTATATGGTTCCAGCGCTTATAGTAAATTTTAAATGAACACGAATTAGAAAAAAAATTCGCCAAATTTATAAGATTTCGACCATTACGCAAATTATAAAAAAATTTGGGTTAAATTTTTGACCTTTTTTTAGCATGATTTTCCATATCCTATTGTCAATGATAACCAGGCTATTACGAACCATCAACGAATGATCAATGAAAGGAGAAGTATCAAAAAATCCATTTTCCGGCCTCGGAAAACCATTGACACCATTTTTGTTCATGTCAGATATTTGTCACTTTTTATTTCTATTGATCTCTTCCCCCCTCCCTCCCCACCAAAAATAATTTTCTCACCTCGATAGCGACTAAAATCGGTCAAATTTTAGCAGTAGGCTTAGATTGACGGTGGATTTGCTATTTTCCAGCAGGGATGACCTTGGGTACAAATTAAATTATGCGAAAATTTGGGCGATGGGCTGCGGGGGGAGGGGGGTTAAAATCAAAAAAATTGTTCATTTTTAAACTAATCAGCGGAGAATTAAAAGTTGTCCTACATTTAAAAATTAGCCCTTTGCGTCAGTTAGGAGGGGAGAAATGAGCATTTTTTTCTATTTTTGACCTCGAAATAGGGTTCTTCCGCGAATATTTTCCGCCTAGGAAGTTGATATTTGGTATGTGGATTTAGTAGTGGTCCTACGTGTGTGTTCAGGGTTTAGACTTTTCATCCACATTACACCCCGTCACAGCCCCGAAAAAATAGGGTTTTCCTCACTTTTCAAGTTTGCTGCAAGCATTTATCCTCTCCAAATTGAGCTTGAAGGTTGAAATTTAGCATGTCCATTTTGTAAGAGTTTTAGACGCTCCTTTTAGAGTTTTCTCAAGTATTCACTCTGATTGTGTACTCTGTAATTAAATTCGTTCAACCCCAAATTTTCCTCTACTCTCCTGCGTCTACTCTTGATCGTGAAAAAAATACGAGAGGAAAATTTAGGCTCAAAAGACACTGCATTGCGATGAATCAACTATATTTGGGCTATTCTGAGTTGCTTTCAGTCGTTATTTCGGTTACTTTGGTAGAATACTAATTTTTAGAAAATTTTCGTCCTTGTTTTTCGGATCGTTTTGAGTTGTGTTCGTGGCAAAAATATCGATGAAATTTTGTAAATTTGCTTCATTAAACGAACTTCAACTTTAAAAATTGTTTACAAATTACTATGAGATTTTTTGACCACCAGCTATCTAAATTTTATCTTGAAATATTACGTTTTTATCATATTTCAAGTTTATTCAACCCGTAATATGCAAATAAAAATATTCAAAAGTAAGATCACGCCTACATGCGAATACGTTATTAGACAATAAATGATACAGATGGATTTTTAAGGTCATTATACTGATTTAAAGATCACGTACCCCTTCTCCTTCCTTCGCAGCCTACTGCCAGAAATCAATGTACCCCAATAGCCTTGGCCTTATGCACAACAATTAGATAATAATGGCCCTCGAATGCAATTTTCACTTTTTTTTTTTTTTGCATCGCGTATCATAACGATAGAAAAAATTGTACCGAGATGAAAATACCTACATATTCGAGACAACAGACTGTAGACGGGCACGGCGCGGTGCGCGGTGCAGTCGAAATTAAGTACGCTTCAATTCGCTCGTATGTAAATTAACAAATCATGTTATTAGCATTACAATGTTTGAAGTAAAGAAAGAAAAAAAAAATGAAGTGTGAAACCCATATATACATTTTAAAAAATCAAGGAAGACTTAATTTACGCGAAAGGCTATAAATTATGTAAAAACGGATAAGATTAATTGAATATAATCACCGTATTACAACAGTAATGCTCATTTTGATGACGATCGCTAATGGATTAGGCTACCTACTGACTCGAGAGTGCTACAAATCAACAAATCTAGCGTATATCATTTTTAATAAAAAGTTCATTATTATACCGCGTCTCATCATCATCATCATCATCATCATCGTCTTCTTCTTCTTCATCTTACGTATCTACAATATGTATAAGCGTGGAAATTAATTCAAGATTATCCTTTCCTTCGGTGTTGGTTTATTTGCATTTTTTTTTCCCTTTCCTTCGAAATGTAGACTATATAAGTACTTTGATACGATAATTAAAAGCGACTTTATTAACACAAAATTAGGTAGTATCACGCGCACTCAAGTAAATGAAATTTTTTTGTAAAGATTATCACCATCGTCGGTGCATAATTTTTTTTTTTTCATCTTTTTAAGTAAGGTATATACGAAATTAGTGGACCGCGGTTGCGTTTTTTCGTTTCCAGTGGTAAACATGTGTCAATTTGTTTATCCGTTTTGTTGAAATATCTACTTTACATATTTTTCTTAACCGCGAGGTTTAACCAGTTTTAGCTGCTTTAGAATAAGTTGATAACTAGTTGAAGACGTGATATGAAACGAAAACTACGGCAAAAGTAATTGTTAAATTAGCTAAACGTCGACATAAATATTCAAACATTGAATCGCTTACACCTTTATTGAGCAATTGGAAAATGCTACTTATTATTTCATTATGGTTTATGTACGTAAACGTATGTGTAATGTGTATTATACGAAACGAGACTAAACGGTTCTTCACACTTATCATCACATGTTATAATACGCGTACATAATATCCTAATCGTACACAGTTAATTTACCATACGTATTTAATAATTAAATACTCATTATCGTAAATTTTTCTCAATTTAAAATTCTATCCCAACAACGTAATACCTCATCATCCAGTTTTAGTTGGATTGAAAAAATTAAAACGCGACGTTTAGAATAATGCCAATTTTAATGGAAGCCAGCTGGAGGGGAAGGGGAGGGTTGTACATTTTCCTGTCACAGTTCAACAATCAAATTTAGCGAAGAAAAATTTTTTTTTTATTTTTACAAAAAAGCTACTCGAGAAAGTTTTATTGCATCTTTTAATCGATGTGTTATGGTTTAAATGTGTAATGTCCCCATCAAATTAGCTTCAAATTATGGAAAAATTCATGGCTGAAATTTTTTATTTTTTTCATTGGATTGTAGTACACCACCCTTTAAACAACATATCCAATATTGGACTTGTGCTTCTTCTCCAATGTTCCCATTTCTGCCTGAAAACACGTTTTTTTACCAATAGTTTTGCCTAACTTTACTCCTAAACGTGATAGAGAAAAAAAGTCTGATTAAAAAATATAGCTGGTTAAATTTCCAATAAAAAAGGTTATTACGTATTTTTTTAGAAAATCGATTGAAACACTTTAAAATTAGTTTGAAAAGGACGCGTTAAACGCTAACGTGAAGTTCCGCGTAATGTTTCTGTCGTGTGGCGAGAGCCAGTGGCGAACGTTCGTAGACACCCGGGCTCAATTTTTTGTTCAGCATAACTGAACAGAGGATGTGACAAATTTCGCTTTTTTTGGAAATGTACAAACCGTAGGGTCACAATAGTTGCAAAATGACTTCAAAATGATGTGGTAAAAATTACAGCTTTCTAACTCGATTTTTTCAATCTGCTGAACTGACTCAAAAATTTTCATTTTTTTTTTAATGAAAATATTATACATATTTAAACTCAAAATAAACGTTGATTGCAAGTTTTCACCGTTGCCTCTTTTTTTAAAAATGTCACATTTTGCGTTTTTCCAAGATTTTCTGAAAAACCAAAACGGAAATGTTTTTGAGAAAAACACCCCTGAAGTGGATGTAGGACATCAATTTCAGATGGTTAAATGTAGTATTTTAATTTTACCTATCATAGCCAATTTGGCGTTGAATCAGAAGAGAATATTAATTGATCCTGGAGTCAGATAATTGTGGAAAGTGCATGAGAATGAATTTATTTTATAAAATTGCACATGCATGTGGTGCCTTCATTTAAACAATAATTACTGAAACATGAGATAACATAGCATTTAGTCCATGTAATTTGTTCAAGTATGCTGAATGAGAATTGGGCCCGCGTGTCTACGAACGTTGGCCACTGGCTCTCGCCACACGACAGAAACATTACGCGGAACTTCACGTTGGCGCTCAACGCGTCCTTTTCAAACTGATTTTAAAGTGTTTCAATCGATTTTCGAAAAAAATACGTAATAACCTTTTTTATTGGAAATTTAACCAGCTACATTTTTTGATTAGACTTATTTTCTCTATCGTTTTTAGGAACAAAGTTATGCAAAGTTATTGGTAAAAAAAACCTGTTTTTAGGGGCAGAAATGAGTATATTGGCGACGAAGCACTTAGCGGATAACACCTCATTTTCAAACTGATTTTAAAGTGTTTCAATCAATTTTCGAAAAAAATACGTAATTACCTTTTTTATCGGAAATTCCAGCAGCTATATTTTTTGACCTAACTTATTTTCTCTATCGTTTTTAGGAACAAAGTTATGCAAAGTTTTTGGTGAAAAAAGCTGTTTTTAGGGGCAGAAATGAGTATATTGGAGACGAAGCACATGCCTGATTTTGGATATGTTGTTTAGAGGGTGGTGTGTTACAGTCTTGGGTAAAAAAATTTTCGCCATCAATTTTTCCGTTATTTCGTCACATTTTATGCTAATTTGACTGGACTACAGCTACCTACCTGTTTTATTAAAATTATTTCATTATTTTGTGTTACAGATGATTGTAAAGCAACCCGAATAATTTCGAGATGACAAATCAAGAAAGATGTATTTTTAATTTTCAAGAAAAAAAAGGTTTTATTAAATAAGAATACGAGGAAATTCAACAACGTACAATTTTGTACAAATAAATACGCGATAATAATGGTAAGTAAGAAAGACCTTCGTTTTATTTAGATAATTCCAAAAATTATGAATTTAGGTAAATAGTACATATATAGTAGATACCTAAGGAACGGGAGGGGGGAGGGTGTTCTTATATAAGTAGAATACTTTTATAATGACGCAAACTTATTCTAAACGAATAACATTTTTAAAAAAATTTTAATACCATTGCTCGTTTTTCTGTTGGCACAATTAAATGAGCAACATAATAGCATATTCGTAGTAGTATAAAAAATGAAAATAAAAAAATTGAAATAAAATAAGGAAATACGACGTATACGTTATAGAAGAATATTATAATAACTTTTCGAGATGAAAATTTTTATCATATCCACCAATGTTAAAGTTATAATTGGTCGTAAGCCTTATTAGAAAATTTACTTAAGTATATGTTTTGCAAACGATTTACTATCTCTTTTTTCTATTCCAAACAAAATGATTCGATAGCAAAATCAACAACAATTCGGGGTCGGGTTGACTTTGAATACGAAGAGAACGATTTTACCCATGCTTATGTTCCCGACCTGCTGTGTTGTACTTCTGGTTATCTAAATTCCGCTATTTTTCTTTCAATTAAAATTTTTTTATCGTTTGGTAGATAATGGTGCTATAAAGATACCAAATAGATTTATTTTTATGTCGATTTAATTAGCTAGGGATCTTCAGTGAATCACCATTTCAAGGGTTCACTATCGTCTTACAACAGTGTTAGTTCGAAATCAAAATAATTTTATACTTTATTTCATTATCTTATCTAGTAAATGGTATTCAATCATTTTCCATGCTAAATTAGACCAATTTTAATCTTGGAAAAAAATTATCAAAGTAGAAACTGAATTAGAAAACAAAGCAATAAATTTCTTATCAATTAAAATCAGTAGTAATCAGATTGTTTTGGGGGTTGTTTTACAATTAATTTTGTACACTGTCTCCTTATTGTTAATTTAGAAATCTTATCACTTTCAAAGGAATACTTATCTATCATAAAAAGAAACGTGAATTGAAAAACTAGTTCAAATCGTTGCTTCAAACTATTTTATTTTCATTTTGCGTCGTAATAAAATTCGAAATATTCGTTATGACATTTTGAAATAAAAAAATTGATATATTCGCTCAATTTATAGAAATGAAATTCAAAAAAAAACATTACTTTTTTTGTAATCTGTACGCAACTCAAACACGTTTATGCCTGTTCAAGAAAGTGAAGAGTCCGATAAAAAAATATACAGGTAGGTTATTTCTTTTAGCACATGCAAAAGCCACATTACAGTATAACTTTTATTACAACAGTTGGAATAAATTTTTGGTAGAGATTTTGCTCAAATAGTATAATAATTTTTTTCTAAATTGATCAATTCGGTCAATTTTTTTCTTCTCCACAAATTAATACAAAATTATAGGTGTAATTTAAAATATATACGTAGGTATTGAAAAAATGTAAATATTTATTAAAAATAATATCGATATTCGAAACTAAAACACTTATAAAAGCATAACGTGCACACAATTTGAAAAAAAAATTAGATTATTAATAAAGATTACGTACCCGAAAGGAAAAAAGAGGATGAAACAAAATTCGCGTAAAATTAAACAAGCTTCACATTAAAACGAAAATGAGCAACCATAATAAGTGAAAAAAATGATTAAACACGACATATTAAATGAAAAATATAACACTTAACAATGCATTGCACATTACGTAGAGAAACATCACATGAACAAAAATGATGCTTCCATGCTGTATTGTGATCTCACCAGATAGTATCCTCGCAATGGTTCGGATGTTTTCGAGCTGTCTCGGGATTTTAAGCTCAACAATTAAAACACTTAAAGGGATTAATAACTGGCTATGCGTTCATAAAGAACATCCCCTAGCTGCACCGAATGTATTGGTGGTGCCAACCCTCGGCTTTGAACCCTGCTCGTTTACGATGGTAATTGTTAAAATGTACCTAACTAGCAATAGTTACATTATACCTGGTTCAATTCGGGTTGTTGTCAAAATTTTGCATATTAGATAGGTATATATATATATAGAGTGTTATTTTAGATAGGTATCTGCGTTGAAATTTAAATTACGATACGTATATAGTGTCTCTAATAATATTGATGATTATATTTTTAAAAAGTTGTTATTTTTAATCAGTTTTTTTTTTATTTGTGATGAGATTCTCTATTTTATCTATTATTGGCTGTTATGATGATAATTATTTTTTGAAATTTTGGTAGATATGTAGAGGTATCTATTGAATAATTCGAAAATGGTTTTTGAATTAATTAACATTTCATATTCATTAGTATTAGGGTATTTTTAGCCTGATTTTCTATGTCATATTGTCAATGAAAACCGGGCTGTTACAGTTTATCGACGAATGTCAGTTGTGGGGGGGGGGGGAGAATTTCAACAAAATCCGTTT
>FIZR01032368.1:0-30789 GCA_900060175.1 Ferrisia virgata | reverse complement strand
CGACGAATGTCAGTGGGGGGGGGGGGGGAGAATTTCAACAAAATCCGTTTTGGAGTCCTAGAAGACCATTAAGACCATTTTTAACCATGTTAGATGTTTATTTCGATTTTTTTATTTTTTATTTACCCTTTTCTCCGAACACTAAAATCATTTACTTCGCTTAATACCGAGCAAAATCGCTCCAATTCGGTCAATCGGTTCAGTTTTGCAGAGGATTAGTTATATATGAGTGGGGATGAACTCTGGTCAAAATTGAGTTTTGCCCAATTTTAGGGAAGGGGGTGCTGAGGGGCCAATATCACAAAAATTGTTCCATTTTAAGTGAATCGATAAAGGATCCAAAATTGTATAATATATCTGAAAATCAACCTCCTAGATTAATTAGGAGCGGAGATATGAAAATTTTCCCCTTTTTTGACCATAAAAAAGGGTCGTCCTTCCCCTACCTCACCACCAAATTGAGCTAGGACTTTTAATCTGGTATGTAAATTTAGTTGGGGCCCTGGATGTCTGTCGGGGGTTCCGACTTTTTAACTCCATTGCACCTCCTCACAGCCCCAAAAAAGTGGTTTTCGATCGGTTTTTCTCATTTTTTGAGTTTTTAAGTTTGTTCTTTACATAACTCCCCTTCGAATTCAGCTAGGAACTTGAAATTAGGCATGTACGTTAAGTAGGGTGCCTAGATGTGCCTTTTGAAGGTCTTATTTTTTGGGTTTGTTCCTCGCATATAACTCCCTTACAGCTGCAAAAAAGTGGTTTTTGGTCGTTGTTACTTATTTTTTAAGTTTCAAATTCAGTTAGGAAGTTGATATTAGGTATGTACATTTAGTAGGGGCCTAAATGTGCCTTTTTATGGTTCTCGACTTGTTAGCCCCATTGAACCCTTCTCACCCTCAATGCTGTTTAGGAAAATTTTTTCAATCACGAAAATTAGGCTGAAAAAGTATCGCAAAGCGATCCTTTTTTTTTTTTTTATTTTATAATACTGAGATGAAACTAGTTTCTGTAGCATAAAAGTTGCATATCAACTAACTTGTATCTAAATTGTTAGAAAAAAATTGAAAATACTATTTAATGTACTACATCCACCAAGTGTTCCAAATGTGGTGCTAATTTAAGACAAGGACGATTAATAAGGATAAAGATTTTAGATCTTCTAGACTTTGAAAACCAGATCGCTTTCGTGGGGTGGTTTCAGAGAGAGAGAGAGGGAAGCTATGCTTCTAGCAGGGAAAATCAAAAAACATAAAAGTGCGACAAACTCAAAAAATAAGAAAACTGAACGAAACAACCACTTTTCTTGGGCTGAAAGGGGTGCAAGAGAGCTGAAAAGTTGAAACCTTCAAAAATTACACATAGGACCCTTACTAAATCTTTTTTTTTTACAAGATAAACTTCAACCTCCTAGCTCAATTTGGAGAGGAGATACGCTCGAAACAGACTCACAAAATACGAAAAATCGACAAAAAAAACATTTTTCGAGGCTACGAGGGAGAGTGCAAAGGGTTTGAAAAGTTGAAACCCCCAAATAGCACATCTATGGACCTTATTAGGTGTACATACCAAATTTCAAATTCTTAGCTTAGGCTAATTTGGATGAAAAACAAAGAATGAAAAGCCTGTTTTCATGGTCGAAAAAAGGGAAAACTCCTGTATCTACCCTCCTAATTGACCTAAGAAGCTGATTTTTGGATGTGTTATATAATTTTTGATTCTCTATCGACTGACATGAATGAGAGCAATTTTCGATTTTTGCTCCTGAGCACCCATTTGTGTCGATTTATCTAGCTCCAAAATTATCGCAGAACTTTTTTAGTTTCGAGATCCTGAAACTCCACCCTTGAAAGCTCTTATACCGATTCCAATACCCATTTGTGTGCATTTTACAAAATTTTGAAATTTTAACATCTCAATTTTGGGCTCAATTTGGCTCCAAAAACTAACAACTTTCATTCATGCAGGATAGCAGATTTCAGACCTTGCAAATCGACGTCAATATCCAAAAATCGTGAAATTCCCGATTTTTAACCCCCTCCCCTCCCTCCACCCTTCTGATGTTCAATTTATGCCCAACGCTGGAATAATTGTCAGAATCGAATAATATCCCCCTCTTCCTCTTTATCGCTCGTATAATTCATTTTTTCTAATTTTGAAATTTTTAACGAATCTTTTCTGCTCCCTTTCCCTTTCCAACATTTTTCTATAATTTTTTTCAGATTGCTTGCGAGTTGTATAGGAAATGCACATTGTAATTTTCACAAATTAAAATGTTTGTGATAAAATTAAGCAAAGCAATCGTAATTTTTTTAACGGTTTGCAGACGTTTTTAGGACTGTTTTTCTACGTCACTTGGTCAATGAAACCCAGACTATTACGTTCTATCAACCTATGACGAATGAGGGAATTCGTTTTGGGGCCTTAGAAGAACATTACGACCATTTTTAGCCATGCCAGATATTTATTTATTTATTTATTTCTCGAAACTAAAAATCATTTGTTTATCTCAATGTCGATGAAAATCGATAAAATTTGGGAAATAGGCTTAGATTGGCGGCAGATTTGATATTCTGAAGTGGGGTGTACTTTGGGTCAAAATCCACCATTGTCAAAATTTGGGGGAGTGGGTGCTGAGGGGCTAAAACTGCAAAAATTGTTCTTCTTTGAGTTAATCGATAGACGATTCGAAGTTGTATACTAAATTCAAAAATCAAAGATATGAGGGGTTTTCTCCTTTCTGGCCTTGAAAAAGTACCCTTCCTTCTCTATCTTCTTTACAAATTGAGCTAGAACATTGAAATTCGGTTTGTAGACTAAATAGGGGCCGTAGATGTACCTTTTGACGGTTTCGCCTTTTTAGATCCCATTGCAGCTCCTTCTCATGGCTTCAAAAAAGTAGTTTTTTTTGTACGTTTGTCTTATTTTTTGACTTTGTTCTTCGCACGTTGACTTATCTCATTTCATCTTTTCTCCGCTTCTTTAACGATTTTTTTGCAGTGAATTTAATTCACGAGGCAAGCAAAACTGCCTGTTATGTTCGCAGTTGGTAGATGGACTCATTTTGGTTCATTCAAATATTAAAAATCGCAAGTATACGAATACCCAATACTGGAAAGTCTGGCATTGATTAAAATTTCGTTACATTGCAAAATAGATACGCAGTTAGTTAGGTAGCTATCTAGGTATACCTATACTTAGTCATTTTCAAGACAGGGTAAAAATAGTAAAAAAAAAAACTAAACCCATCGCATCGTAAAAATTTGTTATCAATATTAGCATCGTTTTTTTTTTTTTTTTTTTTTTTTTTTTTGAAACGACGCGACGCGACACCTCCTCCATCTCACCATAATCACGATCGTGTTGGGTAAAAAGTAACAATAACAAAAATAGTCGTTTGTTTTATTGTCGATAGGTCAATTCCACTTACGTTTAGATGTAATTAGGAAAAAAAAAAGCGTAGAATTTAAGGGCACGTATCGGCTGGATAAAATGGTAATTTACGATTTAAAGGAATTAAAATGAAACGACCAAGCAATGGGTAATGTAGTATCCGGTTAGTTAGAAACATGTAATTAGTATTCATATTTATTATTATTATTTTTTTTTCATTTTTTAAAAAATATGATTATCCGATTCTCGTGGTACGCGCCGTGGTCAGCCATAAATTACGCCAGAAACGAGAGCAACATATCTTTTCCCATTTGTTATTTATTTATAATTTTTTTTTTTTCCATTCGCAATGGTGAAGGCGGCAAACGGTTTTAAAAATTGTACGCGAAGTTATAACGTACTGCGAACCGGGATTTTGCGTCTATATGAAAAACGGAAGTGATATTTTTGTTTTTACGCGAGTGTTTGTGAAAAAATAAGGGTGGAATCGAACATTAATAATGCTTCACCGTTTTGATAATGAAGCCGTATTTGTTTTCCTCTTTTAGAAATTAGTATTTTAATTGACTAATATTGACAAGTTAAAACTATCCTATGACTTGAATTATTTCGCTTGCAAGTTTTTAAAAAAGGATCATCAATTTTAATACTGTGTGCTTGGCTATGGCTATCTCAAATATTGTACGTATGCATATGTACTTCCTATTTGTATGTATTTTTCTTCTTTTTTTTTTTTTTTTTTTTTTTTTTTTTTTTCTTAGTCGATTAAATATTGTAAGATTATTAATTAACATTAATTCGCTTAATTTGTACGTAGCAAAAAGGTATACTTGGTGCCTACTTGTTTTACATAAAAAATAAAAAACTGCCACATTGGCCGAAATTAATATAAAAAAGCTGAAATGACTTTTTTATCAAGCGACAACATGTAGCTATTAATTTTATACGTTTGTCTGTAGAAATTATTTATTTCTTTAATTACGATAATTAATAATTTTAATTAATTAGGTATTTGCATACATATTCCGAGTATTAATGTAAGATGCAATTTTATTTGCGTAAAATATAGACCCGGGATATCTAATTGTAAACAGTAGATAGGTATAATGTGAGCATAATATGCAAATGCATTCGCAAAATGAATTCGTTTTTTGGTTGCTATCTTCGATAACACGCAACTTTAATTTTTATTTAATGTAAAAATTATATGCTTCGCATTATAGAATGACAACAAATTATGAAATTTAATAACCTACACGCCGTTTATGAAAATAAGATTGGATTAAAATCGTTTGAGAAAAAGAATATATGTCTGGTTAGTAATTTCTAAATGGACGCAATAAAGACTGAAAAAAAATTTGGCTCGGTGATGTTGGTGTTTTATCGCTGTGATAGATAGATAACTTGTTTACTTTTTCAACAATTTAATCATTTTTTGGTAGATATTATTCTGGTTCGAGTTGTACTTTTTTATCGTAACAATGCTATTTCATTACGAGCACGTTTATGTTTCTAATAAATTATTGTTATAAAAAAATTATATACTCGTGTTAATGGTCCAACTTCCTGCTTCGCCATCGGTTCGTTTCTGGCTCGAGAGGAAGAACGAAGAATGTATTCATTTTTTCAAAAATTTTCTATTCAAGTAACCCCACCTTGCGGACAAAGAGTTTTCATTAAAATTTTGTTATATACGCATTTTGCCTATGTTCGTTATTGAAGGGGTAGCATACGTTTGAATTTTATAAGCCCCTTTGAATAGTCAAAATAGGTAAATTTTGTATGCAACCAAAAATGCAGCAAAAGTTGCCTATTACAAGGTCTACCATTTAAAACTTCGATTTGAGCAAATTTTTTGTATTCAAAATTTTGAATTGTCTCATTACCTTTGTGTTAATTTTTGAGAGCAAAAAATTCACTCAAATCGTAGTTTATTAACTCTATAACATCTGTGGTAGGTTAGGAGCTGTCGTTCGATTCAAAAAATCAAACTTTACTTCTCTTTACATTAGGGCGATGCTCAATGATTTGGGGGCTCCGTGAAAACTCGATTAAATTGGACCTTTTATTCATAATACGCACCCCTTATTTCTTACTTGATCCTTTCGCTCATACAGAGAATGGACAAAATTCGAGGCGTGGTTTTAGCCTAGTAAAATTAGCCAATGAAAGAGGCCTATGCGAAAGGTATACGAAGAGTCCCCACTTGTCTGCCGTAAGCTTCTCCCCGCTATTGTGGATCTTAGCCCCCCCCCCAATCTGATTTTCGACTCATATCTGCCCAAATATTAATCCTAGTACAAAAATGGGGTTCATAAAAGTTGGTTTACACCAAATTTCCCGTAAAAAGAGCCTTCGATGATATTTATGAACCGAGTGGGTGGGGGTGGGGGGGGGGGTCGGAGTTAAAGTTGAGCAAAGAGGAGGCTCATAAAATTCGAATGACCGATATTCGTAGAAAATACTTCCTGTTACGATGTTAAACTGGGAAAAATGCTTGAAGGTACTGTTGATCTTAAAATCAAAGGTGATATGGACAAAACAGGTTCTCCTTCTCTACCCCTCCTCTCCACCACATTATAGTCAACTTTAATATACAAAATCAAATGACATTATAAATAATGTGTACGCTGTTGTGATGTAAGTAGCTAATTACCAGCTAAACCCCTTTAAAACCATCTAAATTTTGATAAAAATTTGACAAAAATGGCTAAGAAGCGCAGAAATTTGATCAAAATTTATGAAAAAAACACCATACGCAGTCTACTGAAAGGATTCCTAAGGCCAAATAAGGGGTTTGAGGCTACAGAAACGGTCTTGAGGTTGTCACAGAGGGTGTAGGAGCCATTGAAGGCGCTTTTGAGGCTATATAAGGGGGCTGGAAGTTGTTAAAGAGGGTCTAAAGGCTATTATAAGGGATATGAAGGTTATGTAAAGGGTCTAGAGGCCGTTAAAGGGTTGTCTCGAGTCCCCTTCTATAGTTTTAAAATCCGCTTCAATAATCATCATACTCCTTACGACAGCATCTAGTCTCCCTTTAATGGCCTCCAGACCTCATACATAGCCTCAAATCTCTCTTCAATAGCATGCATTCCCCTTATGATAGTTTCCAGAGCCCTCTTAATGTCCTCCAGACTCTTACATAGCCTTAATATCCTCTTCAATATCCTTCATACCCCTTAGAATAGTCCCAAGGTCCTTACATAGCCTTAATACCCCTTTAAAATCCTTCGTACCCCTTATAATAGCCTACAAACCCCTTTAGCGGTATCCAGACACCTTACATAGTGTTAATACCCCCTTCAACAGCCCACATACCCTTTTTACAGGCCTCAGAACCCCTTTAACAACTTTCAGACCTCTTATATACATTCAAGACTCCCGTCAATAGGCAACACACCCTCTTTAAAAGCCTTTAGACCCCTCTTTCAATACTCATATTCCCCTTATTGAGGCCTACAGACGCTTCTTAATAGCCTGAGAACCTGTTATCACTTTAAAGGTCTCCAGACCCGTTTCATAGCCTTAATAATCGCCCTTCAATAGCCTTCATACCTCTTATGATAGATTCCAGGCTCCCATTAATGGCGTTCGGTCCCCTTACTTGACTTTTATACCCCCTTCAACAGCCTTTATACCTCTTATGATAAATTCCAGACCCTCGTTAATGACCTTCGGACCCCTTATTTAACTTTTATACCTCCTTGAACAGCTTTCATACCCCTAATAGAAGCCTCCAGACCCCTTACATAGCCTTAATACACCCTTCAATAGCTCCACTTGTACATATTTTGCCACATTTTTTTTGTGATTTTAATTAATTATCAGCACTTTTCATTCATTTTTGTTACATTTTTACCCAATTTTCAATGATTTTTAACAATTTTCTTTATATTTCTGCTCAATTTTCTACACTTTTAAGCCCTTTTTGTCAAACTTTTAGCCAAGTTTCGCAATTTTTTCATATTTTTGGTCAGTTTTTACTTGTTTTTGAACATCTTCCCGTGATCTTTGATCGATAGCTTGGAACAATTTTTTTCAAATTTTAGGTAAATTTTCACGCATTTTTCGCCATTTTTTTCGATGAATTTTTTACCTTTTTTGCTCCATGTTTGTCTCAAATTTTTATTCAATTTTCATTGTTTTTTTAACAATTTTTGATTTTTTAGCATTTTTCTGTATTTTTTTGGGGGTTTAAGTAGGCAAAAATTTCATATAAAAATGCGAATTTTTGACATTTGACTACTTCTATGGTGCTAAGAGCTGCTGAAAACAATTCTGTTTTTAGTTTTTTTCTGCTCTGGGACAGATTTATCTAACTTATCCTCTGGTGCCCTTTCACGTAATTTATCTTTCCGAAACTTGTTTTGAAAAATTATACTGTTTGGGTAACCCGGGACCTTTTTCTCAAAGCGGTTCTCCGTACCATAGCACCCAAACTCATAGAGGTAGAACGTCATTGCTAAACTCTACCTAATATCATTTCCAGCAAACGTTTGTAATTCTCATTATTCCGATAACAAAAAGATTATTCACCTTTAGAATTTAAAAACAAGCAATCAAACAAACAAGTACATACATTTTACAAAATATACAATAAAGTTTGAAGTTTTTATTGGAAATTGAATTAGTAATATTAAAGAGCAACCGAGAATAAATAACATAATAGCTCTCAAAAAATTATAATTAGGTAACTGCATACAAAATATGAAAAAGAAGAATAAAATAAAATAAAATTCGTAAAAATTTTATATAAAGTAAAAAAGAATCTCATTCAAGCAACGTAACCGCTGTCATAAAACATCGTTTATTTAAACTTTTAAAATATATAAATTAAAAATATACACTTTTAATTCTCACTACTTCAATTTTAAAGAAATTACATTACGACGAAACGTGTTCCGATTTAATTTGAAATTTAATTCGCAGAATAACTAACGGAGAAAAAAAAATTAAAACGAATGTACATAAAATTATGTAAAAACAAAACGCCGTATAAATATCAAAAACGAGCATAGTTACGCTCGTATTTTAAATCTAACAAAATGTCGATTCGAGATAAAAAAAAATATGCACTATTATTACATTCAGTAAAAGCATGCGTATATTGACCTGCAAAATGAAGTACACTATTGACTAAACGATTATATTAACTGAAAATCGGTTATTTAAAAGTAATGAATTTTCTAAAAATTATTATTAAAAAAAAAAAAAAGCATCATTTTAAAGATTCACTTGATGGCGGAGGAACTATTGGTATTGCAGTTTTCACTCTGGGAGGTGGTGGAGAACGCGTTGTATTTACTTGTGATCGGGTATTATAATAAGTTACTCCACCTCTCGATTGATATACTTCCGGAGGTTGATGAATTGGGGCTAATGTTACCTATACAGAAAATGAAAAAAATCGGACAAGATGAAAAATATTACTTCCATTTTGTTTATTTCGAAATAGAATACAATGGAACATTTTCGTAAATTACCGGCGGCATAGAATAAGATTCAGAATTAAACGAGGCTGTGTTCTGGGGAGTTTGAGTTGTTTGCTGATAACTCATTACTGTTGTTGGGAATCCAGGCGGTGGAGGGGGCGGAGGAGGAGGCGGAGCTGATTGAGAATGGTTTGTATTTGATAGAATCGGCGATGCTGGTAAAAACGCTACCAATTGTACGGGCTGGTTGGACGGGGCTCCCATAACGGTTTGCTCTCTTGGATACAGTTGCGCAGGAGCTGCTTGATTCGTAAATCCTGCTGCAGAAACAAATAAGTTGAAATATTCACGTTGAAAAGCCTCAACTTCGGGTTCAGTTTTATGTTTGATTTTACCTTGTGGATGTTGAAAGAAACCCATAATCGGCAATGGTGGCGCTGAAGCATTTAAAGCTGGTCCTGAAGCGGTTAAAGGTGGCGCGGATAATGGGATAAGAGAGGCGGAAACGGCTAACGAATTACTAGAAATTGAGGCAGGTGTAACGGAAAGAGGAGCTGCTACTGTTTGAGGCGTTGGCGTGCATTGATTTTGCGAGATTAACGATATCGATGTATGTGTTGGCGTTAACGATTGGCATAGACCAGATGCAGCGACGTTTTGAATACTTTGAACGCTATGTGTAATCGGCTGCAAACTTTGTTGTAAATTCTGATGTAGAGCCAACGTGGTTGCGCTGCTTTTATTCACTTCTGGTAACAATCTTTGCCTTTGGTGCGAGTAACGCTTACTTCGAACGTTTAAAGAAGCTAGCTGGTTATCCGATTGTTCGTTCGATGGCAGATTTTCGGAATCACCTGTAAAATATGTTTCAATAAAAATGGAATTGTTCATGGAAAAAAAAGTAAGGGAAAGCGAAGACACTCAGTGTAGGAGGTAAACCTCACCATATTGCAACTTATCCAGAGTACAAATTTTTTTTGGTTCAATGTCTAAAGCAGATATTTGTTCGGCGATAACGTGAACATCTTCGTTGGGCAGTTGCTTCGATGGATAGAAATGTTGGCTCGGCCTCTCTAATCGTTTAGATCTTCCACGATTACTCGGAGTAAACTGCATACGACTACCTTCTTCGTAACTATTCGAAATTCGAATATTCTTTCCATGTCCTACACCACGACCTCGACTACGAACTACATTATCGTTGTTGGGTGCGTAGTTTGAATTTTTAATAGTCTTTTGTAATCGTCTGAAAAATTTCAAGAAATTATTCCAATATCGTTTAACTGAAGCAAAAAGATCGATTGATAAAATTTTTTCAGATGCTTACTTGAATTCCACCGAATCGTAATGTTCGGGAGTAAAATTCGGCCGCTCTTTAAAATTTGGAATTCGTTTAGAAAAATTACGAGTTCGATCGTTTCGATCGTAGTGATCGGTGGAAGATTTTTGATTTTCATTTCTACTTTCTTCTTTGTATTTATTATCTTCGTGTTTGGGTGGTTCATTATGATATGGTTTTTTTGAGGAAGATGGCTCTTTACTTCGTTGATCAGGGATACTTTTTTTCGTATCGTTAAGAACGGGGAATTCTTGATCGTAATCTTCCTTCTTCAAAGTAGCCTTATTACGACCACGAAAGGGTTTAGCTGCAACTTGTTTTGCATAAGCTCCTTCGTCGTCCCATTTCCTAGTATATTTATTAGGACCACGCCTGCAGAATCAAACGAAATGCCAAAAAACATTAGTATTTGCATCGAATAAATAAAAAATTCTACGAGAAAGAAATTATTACTTACCCGTATTTTCTACGTCTGCGAGCTTTAGGCGCTGCTTCTTCGTTTCTAATATCATACCCATAAATATCAATTAATTCTTGAGAGCTTTTTGGTTTCTGTTCATCTTCTCGATACAGATCATGTTGCCATCGTCCGTCGGGAATAAAGCGTTTTCCTTTTGCCTTAGTTTCTGGTTCTTTAACTTCAGCTTCTTTTTTTGTTCCTTCGGATGTTTCATCCTCGCTGTATAAATCATACAAGCATATTACATCAGCAAAATTTTACAAGTCACAGTAATCAAACTACGATACTTACGAAGTTATTTCAGTTCGATCGTCGTGTTCGTAGAAAAATCCTCTTTTCGGAATGTACTGAGGGTTTCTGCGATCTTCATCATCATCTAACTCTTTTTGAGCAGCGACTTCATCCTATAAAAATTAAGAGGAAATTATTTCAGTGCAAAAAAGCAACAGTTTCAGTGTGATGATTTGTGAGATATACCTCATTTCCTTCTTCGCCGTCGCCATTTTCACGATCTTTCTTCTGCTGATCACTTCCATCATCGCTATAATCATCGTCCAAATCGCTTTTATCATTTTCTGCGTAATATTGATCGAGCTCCTCATCTTCAACATATATATCATCTTCATGATCACTAATGTCATGATATTTATCTTTCAAAGAACTTTTGAGTGTGTTTCTGGAAGATTCTTCTTCATTTGTATCATTAGTCAAATCTACCGTATTGTCACAGCTTGCATCGTTTTCAATGTCATCACATTTGCTGTTGTTATTAATTTCACATTTGTCGTTTGGTTGTGTTGCATCAGAAATTTTACCGTCTATTTCATTCGGAGCACTATTTTCATTTGTATGAACGTCGTCATTCAATGACACTATGTTATCTTTTACTTGATCATGTTTTTCTTTACCAGAGCTCAAAGGTTGATTTTCAAAACTAGAGTTATCATTCTGATCTTCGCAATCGGCGTAAGTACTAGACGCCGGCTGAAATGAAAATCAATTGAACGAATTTTCTGTTAGCCAAAAACAACCTGGAAAATCGCATAAATCGAACAGTAAAAAAATGGATGACTTACGCTTTGTGCCCCATCTGGATCTGTTACCCGACAATCGTTTTGTTCGGCATTGATTACAGAACTGGTTGTTTGAACTTCATTTTCACTAGGAGAGGTTAATTCTTCGTGTTTTTCTGTTGTTGGAGTTTGTTCCGCATCAATATTTGCCATCTTGTGATTAAAATGAATCAGTCAGAGCATTAACATAATACAATAACGCTGGGAAAACATGAAAATTTAAATCAGTTTTTTTATTAATAATTTTGTGTAAATAAGTAATTTTCTAAAATACTAAGGATATTGAAGTACGAAGTTCAATAAATGAATCTTACATTCAAGTGTGAGATACGTAGTATAATATTAACATGAGAACAGTGATAAAATTATCTTGTTTATGATATTATTAATAATTAAAAAATAATCTTACTGAAAGATGAGCTAGAGTGATATCAGGAACAATCACTTTCGTATGTATATACAGTTTATGTGAATGAAAGCCGATGGAATTCGCAATGTTTAATTTAATTCAATTTAGTAAAAACAAAGGAAATTTTATTGCTAACACTTTCGGAAGTAAAGTGATTATAATTTATTGGCAATGCAAATTAAATTTTTAATTTGAGAACAGGTAACAAAATACTGTAGGCAACAAGGCGTGCATTGTTTAATTTCATGAAAATTGCAAGAAAAAAGTAAAAAAGGTGTTGATTGAATTAAATCCAAGAAAACCGACAAAGAAAATAAGCTTCGTGAGATCATGAATTTTCGTGATATTTTAAAAGAATCGAGAAATTTTAGCAGTCGAAATAAAGATTATTTACGAATGTGGAGAAGAAAAACAACAGCTAAGAGTGTCATAATACATATCGTTTTCATTTAAATATAATAAAAGATCAAAATTTTCATATAACGCAGCGTTTTTCAAAAAATTTTTAATTAATTATTTGCTGAAAAATGTTCGAAAATTGGTGCTTAAATTTCAAGGTCCACAATTTACTGTGTTGATTGTTGGTTGGTGTACAAATTGCAGTTTGTTGAGCGTCAACTTCACAGCAAAGGTTTAGCCCTTAATTTTAACATTTTCTATGCATTATTTCTTGATGTGGTCAAAAAGTAAGATTTAGTTAATGATCTTCTTTAAATTTCGGTCTTGCACAAGTGAAAAATAGCAATATTTTCAACTCACGTCATACTGTGGTGCTGCCACCTTTATTATTTTGATGTTTTTTGTTGTTCTTTCCTATTACGCCAGGATCGCTAATATCAATCAATATTTTTACGCGCGAATATTGAAGTTTTCTAATTTCTATTATGGCATTATCATCATCTTATCTTTGCTCAGTATTTTCCTATTTTTGATGAAGTTTCTTCTTGAAAATAATTGAAATTTTATTGTTTTGTCAAATTATCACAAGATTTCTTTTTAAACGTTTGAAAATGACTTAACGAATTCGCCATGTCGTTCTCGATTGAAAATAATACAGAGCACACCAATTTTCTTCATTTCTCGCAAATACTTAAATTTCAAGAAGATTCGAATGATAACATTTCTTCTGTAGCAAGTAAAAGATTTCAAGCGTTAATAAATTACAATCATTCGTTGAAAGAGTAAGAAAATTACTTCAAGATCAACACTTTTCTATATTTTATGATTTAAAATGATGAATTTCATTTCAGTGATGATGAAAATGTTGCTTGCCTACTGCTGGATAATGATTTATCTGAATATTCATCGAAAGTTGACGACAGAGCTTCGTTGAACAACTATGCTCAATATGTGAAATCTATAAGCTCTACAAGTGCTGTTCTTCGTTCTTCAGGTACCTAAATACGAATCAATCAATGTTTTAAAAACGTTTCTTACACATCATAATTTTCATTGACTGGTTCCTGGCAGAATGTAATAAATGGAGTAGTTCTTTAAATCCTCAAAAATTAAGAAATAAGGTGACAAGTTTACCGCAGTTTTGTAAGTCAAGCGTCAAAGAAGAAACTGTTAATAGTATTTTTTCCAATTTGAAGGATAAAATAAGTGAGATATAACTCATCTTTCATGATTGTAATAATTTATATCAATGAAGAATGAGTTTTTAGATATTTATTTTTTCGCGCTCAGAATGCAGTCAAGAAGATATCTCCAAATTTAATAATAAACAAGTTATAGCTCAGTTTACAAACAAAAACATTTCATCAAATCAACAGTACCGTATTTACTATTTTGATTTTGAATTTTTCATTTTCAAATTATTAAATTTCATCATTATTTTCATTAGAAGAGAAACGTACTTCAAGCGAAACGTTGATGATAATAGTACGAGTCAAACTCATTTCTTACCGAAAACTTCTAAAACGATTAAGAACGCTGAAAGGAATGAGCATAAAAATCCTGCAGAATCAGGCGGTGGATTCATAACTGCGAAAAAAGAATTGGTAAATTAATCGAAGCCTCAGGTGAACTTTCCAAAGTTGATTTTATGTTTATGATAACATTGCAGAACATCCAAAATATGAGAAAATATGGAAACGCGAATACAGATACAAATCAAACAAAAGAGGCATTTTCTGTCAAAAAGTCATTAGGAGGACGTCCTCGAACTGTACACAGTAAATTCGTCCCGCCAATAAAAAATGAAGAGTCAACGTCGGTACCATTGCACGTTTTTTTTCCTCGTTCAATATTCACTGCAAATTAATTTCATACTATGTATTATTTGTTGCAGTAAAACATCGGATGATTTTTCAGAATCACCACAATATGAAGATGAACGATTGAAAAATTTAGATCCTAAAATGATAGAATTGATCAGAAATGAAATAATGGATCACGGTAGTCCAATCACTTGGGATGATATTGCTGGACTTCAGTTTGCAAAAACAACCATACAAGTAAGTTTTCCAGATCGTATTTTTATAACTTTAATATTTTTTTATCTACTTTCAAGATTTTTATATTTTAGGAAATTGTTGTATGGCCTTTACTACGTCCAGATATTTTTACCGGATTGCGTCGACCGCCTAAAGGCATACTGCTTTTTGGTCCACCGGGCACTGGAAAAACATTAATTGGTTTGTTCTCTTTGTATGAAATATTTTTCTTGTATGTTTTTTTTTTTTCAAACTAAAAGAAATAAAAATTTTATAACTTTCGTATTCTATTTCAGGAAAATGTATCGCTTCTCAATCAAGTTCAACCTTTTTCAGCATAAGTGCTTCGTCTCTAACTTCAAAATGGATTGGTGAAAGTGAAAAATTGGTTCGAACGTTATTTGCTGTGGCGCGGTAAGATTTTTCATATTTTTTCTGTTTTTTGCAATAGTAATAATTACGCCTGATTTTTACGCAGATGTCATCAACCGGCGGTAATATTCATAGATGAAATTGATTCGTTATTAAGTCAAAGAAACGAAACCGAGCACGAGTCATCTAGAAGAGTTAAAACTGAATTCTTAGTTCAACTGGTATACAAACTGTCATTTTTCATTTTTAGCCCAATTTTGTCGTATTGTAAATGAAAACCAGGCCATTACAATCTATTGACCTACGGTAGAAGAGAGGAGGGGGTATTAAAAAATCCGTTTCGGGGTCCAAAAGACCATTACGACCATTTTCAGCCAGGTCAGATTTTTATTATCTCTCCCACTTCCCAAAGACTAAAATTATTTACTCTACTCAATACAGACCAAAATCGCTCCAACTTGGTTAATCGGCTCAGTTTGGCGGCAGATTAGATATATATGAGTGGAGATGACCTTGGGTAAAAATTCATATTCGCCCAAATTTGGGGGAGGGGGTTCCGAGGGGCAAAAAACGCAAAAATTGTTTCTGTTTCAGCCAACTGATAGAGGATGCAAAGTTGTGTAACATGTCCAAAAATCAACCTCCAAAGTCAATTAGGAGGGGTAATATGAGTTTCCCCCTTTTTTGACCCTGAAAAAAGGCTGTTCTTCCCCCATCTCCCCACCAAATTAAAGTAGGAAGTTGAAATTTGGTATTTGGTCTTCGTAAGAGCCCTAGATGTGCCTTTTAGGAGTTTAGACTTTTTAGTTTCATTGCACTCTCTCACAGCCCCGAAAATGTGGGTTTTTTCGGTCGAGTTTTCTTATTTTTTCAGTTTGTTCTTCGCATAACTCCCTTACAAATTGAGCTACGAATTTAAAATTCGTTATGTACATTTATTAGAGGCTCTAGAAGTGCCTCGGGGGGAGGTCTCGACTTTTCAGCAATATTGCAGTCCCTCTCAACTTCAAACTTGTGGTTTTTTGGTCGTTCTTTCTTATTTTATTGAGTTTGTTCCTCGCATAGCTTCCTCTCCGAAGTGACTTGGGAAATTGAAATTTTGGTATGTAGATTTAGCAGGGTTCCTTTGGTGTTCCTTTTGGAGGTTTCGACTTCTTAGTTCTATTGAACCCTTTCTACCTACCGATTTTATTTTTTTTTCTATCAATCATGCTTTAATATTTTTTCAAGGATGGAGCTACCACTCACGAAGATGACAGAATACTAGTAATAGGTGCTACTAATCGACCTCAAGAATTAGATGAAGCTGCGAGAAGACGTCTCGTTAAACGCTTGTACATTCCATTACCGGAATTTGAGGTAAATCGCAATTAAAAATTTTTCCATTATTCTATTTTTAATATCTTTTATGTATTGTTATCTTATACAGGCAAGATGTCAAATAATAAATCGTTTAATGAGCTCAGAAAAGAATGATCTTACCGACGAGCAAGTTTACGAGATAGCTAAATTAACTGACGGATATTCTGGAGCAGATATGAAAAATCTATGCCAAGAAGCATCGTTGGGACCCATTCGATCCATTGATTTTAAGCAAATAAGCTCTATCGAAACACATCAGGTAAACTATCGCCGTTTTTTTATTTCTTATTTGTAGAAATGAGTTCAATTTGATATATTTTTTCTATATCAGGTACGTCCGGTTAATTTATCCGATTTTATTTCCGCGTTAAAAGTTGTCAGATCTAGTGTATCTTCTGCGGATCTTAATCAGTACTTAGAGTGGGATAAAGTGTTTGGATCACGTGGAAATTAAAATCGAATTGTATTACCATTTCACGTAATTTTAATAACAGCTTCGAGAGTAATAAAAAAGAGAACAAATAATTTTTTATTACAATATGTACAGTAATTATATTATACATAAAATATACATTAAAAAAAGATTATTATTTCTTCGAGTAATTGTTTATAGAATTTTTAAGTGGATAAGGTTTGCATTTTTTTTTTTTTATCAATTTAATCGATTTAAAAATTTATAATCCATTTAATTTCATTCTTATGTTATATGCTGGTCTTGTAGAATTTTTATTATTTCATTTTCTTCATGGCATATGATCAAAACTCATCGAGAATTTTTTTCCAGTTTCTATTTCTATACTATTAAATTTGATTCATTTTTATATATACATATTTTTTTTTAATTTAAAAGGAAACTGAAGCATAAAATCTCACGAAACATTCACCGTTGAGGTAGATGGTACAATTATAAAAGAATTAGAGCAATTATCATTAATGTAACAAATATTTTTAGAATAAATAGGATAATTATTTATAAGACGTGGGTATTCGTCAATTTCTGCATAAATATTATCAGTACTTTCGTTGTCTTTAGACCTAAGGGCATCTACGGCAACGGAGTACGAATCGTTTATTTTGACTGTAACCTGTGTTTTGTAAACTGGTTGATCTGGGGATACTTTATGCTCGTAAAAATTATTCTCTTTTTTGACTACTTTATACTTAGGATCGTGGTATTTAGGAATACTGATATTTTCGTGAACATTGTTATAATTATTTTTGGTAACTTGCATCTTACGATCGTTATTGGTAACCCTGACTAATTGATCGTTGAATCTGAGGTAACTGCTGTCGCTGGTTGATTTTTTCAAGCGATCTTTTTCATGGTAGGATTTTTCCAATCGATCCTTATCATGATAGGATTTTTCCAATCGATCTTTATCATGGTACGATCTGTCCACTCGATCGGAGTTTTTCTGCTCGACTCGTCTTTGGTTTTGCAGTATACATTGTAAAACTTCATTCTCCAACACCGTCCTGTGTGTCTTTTGAATGGGTAATGACGAACAATTTTCTTCATTCGGTTTACAAGCGATGTTCAAATAAACCGGCGGTGGCGCCGGCGTCTGTGTAACTGGTTTGTACACATTTGGCGGAATTCTCTGCATAATTTTATTGGTATTTTCTTCGCCGTAACTCGTCGAATACCTAAACGAAGCGGACTTTACTGTCTTTTTATCTCCCAAAGAAATACGTCTGGTTCTTTTTAGTTTGTTGCAATCGACTGGTTGTTTTTTGCTCGGGTATATGTGGTGGATTACTTTCAATTGTTGACACCATTTTTCACTATCCGTATGACAGTTTCGTAATGCTTTTTGTACGCGTGTTTTTTTGAATAAACGGTGCTCGTCTGGGACTCGGTTGACGAAAAATTTCGAATTGGTGTCGATTTCTAGGAATCTAAATTTATTCGAACCGACGGTATGTTTATCGTCTAATACGCACGCTAGCATTACGTCTTCCTTATGATAACTCTCTAGAAGGATCGAACCTGGAAGAAAATTAAATATTTTGATGTATTTTTTTTTTTTTTTTTTTTTTTTTTTTAAAAATTTTGTTTTTTTTTTTTTTTTTTTTTTTTTTTTTTTGAAAATTGTTTCCATTTCAGTCACGTTTGTAACCGCGCGCATAAATGAACAAAATTTCAATTCTGTTTTCACGTTATTTACTTACCGTTGATTTTTTGAGGGTATATGCTGCATACTCGAACCGGTAAAGGGAATACTTGTAGCAGTTTAGCGATTTGGTAGACTTTGCTGACGTTATCTTCGGCCGTATTATTTGCGGTAGATACTGCGTAAAAATATCCGTGCGTTGTCATTGGTATGTACACGATCTGTATACGATAAATAATAGATTTCATTAATCGATATAATAAAAGTACGAGTATCTGCGTAATGCGTATACGCGACGATATCCTTATATGGCGATTATTCTCGAGATGATTCGTTTGGTAACAAATCCATTGGTACGATTATTATAATTAGCTACGGGTATCGATATAATATTCGTTTCAATTTCACCTACATCTTTATACTGTTTAATTGTTCGTTTGGCTTTTTAAAAGCTACCAATTAATATTCCAGCGTCGATTGAAATTTGTAGGCGATAATATAAAGAGGTTATAATTATATTAACCTCGTTTATTAGCTAGTACGAGTATGTCAAATCAAATCGTGTCAAAAATTCATTCCTACGGTAACTGTACGAGTTACGTCAGTTTTACGCGTGACATTTTATCGCGATTTGAATACACAATTAGTAGATTTTCAATCGACGAATAAGTTGTACTAGATTTTATAATGCATTTGTTTCAGTCAGTTTGTTGATTTTTGATTTTGAATTTCATCCAAACTTCTTGAATTTATTGTTAAAAAAATTTCGAAAATATATGTACGTAGGTAGTGTGTACGAACTGTTGGATTTTGATTCGAAGGAAATTTAATTTTCTTACACTTTCCTATATACCACTCGTCGTTTATTTCATTGAAATTCACCATTCGTCCATGGTTTTCTGGTCGACTACCTACCTGCCTAATTCGATTTATACGCCCTTTTTATTTTTTTATTTTTTTTTCGCCACTTTATCCGCACAAATATATGCTACGTACTTAAGTGTAGAGTATTTTTGAAAATCGCCCATATGCGCTAGTAATGTAAACGATATTGAAATACGTATTGGGTACTAACTTGTTTTCTAATTGTCATGCATTGCGCGTACTGTGTGCTTTGTTGTTTTGAACCTAGTAAAGGCCACGACAATCGTTTCGAACGTGTTGATTGTTCAGCGATGTCTTCGTATACGGCTAATAATTTCAAAACTTGACCGCTTCTGACAGTGGTTTTTATGTAGTGGTATCTGGATTTGGATCCGTCTAAAATCAATATTATATATATATATATTTTTTTATAAATAAACCGATGAAATTATTTGCTTAAGTATAATACGCGAGCAGATATTTGACTCGAGTGCCTATATTTGAATCTGTATAAAATCAATATTGTGTTTTTAATTAACGTTGAATATGAAATTATTATTTGACTAAAATAGTCATGCCATATACTCGATTACTAGAAGCAAATAAGCTGTAAAGGTCAAAATAAAATAAGACTTTGAAATGTTTTCGTTCTAAGGCTTGACTACCTTGCTCATTGACGTGATCAAAATTGTATATTTTTTTTTTTCCAAAAAAAAATCACTGAAATTGTAACGAAGTGAAGGAGGTTTTAAAATTTATTGTTTTTTTTTTATGATTCGTGGTAAGGTAAAATTTGGTGTGTGGCTGTTAAATTTACGTTTCAACTATTCTAGATTTTTCTGCGTGGAACAAACACTTTAAGGTAGTATGAAAGAAGTTATTTTTTCAACTGTAGGCGAATTTAAGATGACAGATATGGGTATTAGACCGACGATATGACATCCAACTGGCAGCCATATTGCCCGATTTTCACGAATTATTCGAATTTATCCCGCTAGGTGGTCTTGGCTGCACTGCGGTCAAATTTCTGCTGTGATAACGCAGATAACATCACCCCCCCTCCCCATAAAATAGTGCTCAACTTTGGGAGTATTCAAGACCACTCCATGAAATGTTGTCGGATTTTAGGAATATTTAGAAATACTTTGAATAAAAATTCAACTACAGCGCAGCCAAGACCACCCGGTGGGATGAATTGGCATAAGTCAAACAGAAGCTACTCCCATTTTACTCCATTTTACTACTCTGCCAGAAGTTGGATGTCTTTTCCTGGAATAGAATACAAAATTAGTGCCCTTGCAAAAAGCAATGGAATTAGTTCAAAAAACCCTGGTGGGAGTGACACCATCGTCTGAAACTGTCAACAATGCACAATCATTTCGATATGTTGGGCAAGGGGGTGGAGGGAGGGGATTTTTTGACACCTAATTCACATCGAACGATGTTTAATAGCGCATTCTGGAAAAATAGTCAACAGTTGACTCGTCATCATTGGAATGATATTGATAAGATGATCCAGTGATGGACACAGCGCGGACATTAGGGAATTTGGTAAATAATTGATGACATATATTTCACTACAGAGTACTGATACTTGACTTGCGTAGAAAATTTTTTCTGCATTCTCATTGGATGATTTCAATTAACCTCAACCAACAAAAATTGATAACATTTTTATCAACAAATAACAACAACAACAAATGTTGACTATCTGATGTCACATGCCATCACATTAGCTGATCAGTGATCGTCACCTTAACTCATGAAGATCTTATAGACATTGGAACTACAAGATGCCCATCTGGTGGTCCCAAGAGTAAGGGGGAGTGGTAAAAAGTCATTCACGGTTTATCCTATAGAAGCGCTCATCACCAAGTTCTGGCTATTGTTTACAAAAAACAAGCTTCCATTCAGAGCAGTTGTTTCTCTAAACCAAAACATGACTAAAACCAACAACAGCGCTACATAACTTTGCGGCAGTTCCAGTGTTTAAAGAAGATCTCAACCAGTCACATTGCAGAAAAAATTTCAAAAGCAGCATTGAATGTGAAATTTATTATAAAAGCTAAAAAAAAGGTAATTTTTTCTGCCAAGTATCAGTGCTCTCTAGTGGGAATTAAGCGAGTAATTACTTTTAAAAAATTTCTGTAATTCCCTTTCTGCTGTGCCATGAAGAGAGCCGAGAGGCATATTGGTGTTCCAGTGTCTATAAAATTATGTACTGAAGGCAACCACAAAACGTGAAAAAAAAAATGATCAAAACGCCACTTTTTCAGGGCTGTGATAAAATGCAATAAGGATGAAGAATTGAAACTCCTAAAAGCCACTTATAAGACCTCAACTAAATGTGCATGCCAAATTTCAACCTTCTACTCAATTTAGAAGGGTGATATCCACAAAACAGCCATTTTTCGAGATTTAAAAAAGGAAACCTCCTCATACCCCCTCCTCCTAATTGAGGTACAGAGCTAATTTTTGAATATGTTATGCAACTTTAGATTATCCATCATTTGGTTTAAAAACGAACAATTTTTGAAACTTTAGCCGCTTAACCCCCCCTTCTTTTTAGCATTACTGAATTTCAACCCAAATCATCCCTATTCAAAAAAATATCAAATCTGCCACTAATCTATGTCTATTGTCTTAATTTGATTAATTTTGGCCAATATCGAGCAGAGTAAATGATTTTGTTTTTAATTGAAGTGGGGGGGGGGGGGGAAAAAAAAAATAAAAAGGAATGATTTTTTTTTTAATTGAAGTGGGGGGGGGGGGTGAAAAATAAAATAGAAAGGAATAGTTATCTGAAATGGAAAAAAATGATCGCAATAGTTTTCTAGGACTCCGAAACGGATTTTGTTGATAACACCACCTCCCTCCTTCCAACCAACCCAGTCGAATTATAAAACTAGTTCAAAAAAGATAAAATAAGGAACTATTATGTCTGAACTTTTTTTCACAGGGTTGTAGTATATTACCTTCTGAGTAATATGCGCAACATCAGAGTAGATCATCTCCCCTAATACCCACTTTTATACCCTCTTAACGCGTTCTTTTCTTAATAACTCCGTTCTAAATCGAGTTACAGAGAAAAAGTCAAATAAAAAAATGTAGCTAATTAAATTTACAATAAAAAAGGTCATTACACATTTTCTCCAAAAAACCGACGGAAGTCATAAAACCAGTTTAAAAAGGTCTTTTGCATACCAACCGTTCTTTTCAAATTTATTTTACGACCTTCCTATCAATCTTTGGGAGAGATAAGTAATGACCTTTTTTATCGGAAATTTGATCAGCTACCTTTTTTGATTTGACTTTTTCTCTGTATCTCGATTTAAAATGAAGTTATTAAGAAACGAAACGCGTTTAGGGGGCCCAAAGTGGGTATTAGCGAAGATGGTTCATTATAATAAGGTTCATTCCAAAATTGAAGTTTTTCCTCCCCTCCCCCTCCCCCCGACCAGAACCTTCTTTCCTTTGATAATACCATCTTATAATGTTCTCGGTAGTGAAAAATATTCTACATCCATAGCGGTGGGAGGGGGAGAGAAGGAGGAGGGCAGGGAATTGTTGAACATCGCCTCCCTCCAGGGCTATTGGCTTGTCTTTTTACATTGTTTTGTTTTCGTTTTTTAAGTGTTATTAGGCGAAAAATCATCTCCGGAAGAGAGAAAGATATTATTGCAAAAATTCGTTGTAAAAATTGGCAAAATTGATTTTTGGAGTTTGAAATGTGTTAAATTTTCTAATTTTGTAATAGTGTGCTCTAAAAATTTATAATTCGTTTTTCTGACCTCTCTCCCCTTCCCCTCATGACTTGCAGTAAAAATTTCTAAATTGGACAATCATCTCTTTAGAAAGCAAAATTAAAAATAATTTATTCAAGTGTGTCGTCGGCCTACTTCTTTGGTAAATTTTTGGCTACTGCTATGATTCGAATGGACCAATGTAAGAGCATTCAAGCTGGTACAGTTTATGAAACAAGGTAAGCCTTTAGGAAGATCTTACGTTACCTATCTCTCAAGACTTACTTCAAAGTCACTCTAATTACATTCGTAGAGATGAAAATATATCTTAAAAAGCGGGGTTTTATTTTCAATAATTTGAAACAGATCGCAACAAACCTGTTGTTTTTCGATAATTTTGATAATATCCAATTACGTCTGGTCCGATGATTAGAAATGCGGTGACTTGAGCAGTAATTAAACGCTGTACTGTTGTGTATTGCCTTGCTTTTACTTGACCACGTTCCGTCATTACACTGAACCAGCCTGAAAAAAAAAAACAAAAAATTTAGCATAACTTAAAAACTTTTTGCTTGCTAAATTTTGTGTTATTTTTTTATAATTTCCTCTACTAGAATGATGATCGAAGATATTGTCTACAATTTAGTATAAATGTATTGTACGAGTAGAAATGAAATATTCATAAAATTGATAGATAAAAATAATAGGTATTTTATAGCATGCCTAACGCTTATGTACTTATTGAAAGCCAACGTATTCGTGGAAAAATTACATAATCGCACGAAATGGTCGTTTAATTTAATGAAATTGTACGAAACGAACTTTTACTGGTCATTTACCTTGGTTGAGGTTAAAAGATAATGACTTTAAAATATTCTAATACGTAGCCTGGTAGATACAAAATAGGTGCCTATTTCTTAGGAGACGAAATTGAACGTCTTGACTAATTTTTTACATTATGCGACCAGGTAAGCCTAGGTAGATCTTACGCGATACGAAGGTGTTTGCATTTTGGTCATCACTGATTAGTCATTCCACAGCGTATATGCCTAGGTATGCGTTCATTGATAAATTTTCACGACTCGAACCGAACCGAATCCGAATTAATAATGTAAATAAACTCAGGTACAGATTACAGAATTGCTAGACGATTTGCTGGCATATTATGACGAAATGTTACCTTGATATGAATCGGGAATCACTATAGTTGATATCTCTTTTTGGCTGCCTTCCACCGGAAACTTTTTGGCTTCGATTTTGCCACTTTGGTATTGCTTGTACAATAGCAAAGTGCTGTTGAGCAAAGCAGACGGATCACAGGATTCATTGGTAGCTATGGGCTCTTCCGGTGTAACTTTGACGATTCTCGGTAACGAGTACAGCTCTAAAAATTCTTTCGGCGATAAATTTTTCTTCACGTTTTTCGTCTCGTTTTTAACGGGAGTGATTTTATAGTAATTCGTATCGTTGGTAGAGTCGCAGTGTTCACGATACGCCAGCATGGCGGTTTGATTCGATTGATTCCTGCCGAATAAGTCCATAGAAGTTCGATCTATTGGAAACTCTTCGCCAAGAATTGGGTCATCGTTTTGTGTACTGAAACAAAAAAAAAAAAATATTTAAAAATATTGTAGCGTTGTATTCTAATTGTAAGTATGGGTAATTTTAAAATAGCAGCGAAATGATAGTGTGAGACAATAAAGGGCAACTTTTGTCTGCTTGAAATAAAATTTATATTGTTTTTTTTTTAGCTTGTTAAAGTATCGTGGTGTGGTGTGGGAGGAAATAAAAAATCAAAATACTTATATACGTGCAAATTTCCGCGCGAGTATTTAAATATTTTGCCTATATTGTATACGATTCGATATTTACGAATTGTAAATTTTATTCTTCTCATTTACATACGATACGGCCAATCAATAGGGAGGAAAGAAAAAAATCCATCTCAGATTTACATTTGTATTTGAAATGCGACTTTTTTGTAATGAAAATAAAGAAAGAAGCCGGAGCGTGGAGTTGTCTATTATTTATAACTTCTATTGAACTGACGTGCGGGCTACTAATCTTTTCACTTCGTGGGAGAAAAATTGTACGTGCTCATGAGTGACAGTCGAGGTCCTTTCATACTATAAGTTGAAACTTGAAAACGCTTTAAACCCTGCTGCAAGGTTTCAACTACGTATCGTATTTTCCATCAAAGTGCCACATGTGTTCGGTATATTTGGAAAAGAAAATTCTCGCAGAAAATTGCCAACGTTGATGATTTTTTTTTTCTTTTTTTCTCTCTTTCTTCGCTTCGTTTCCTTTTTTAATAGTTATTTCTGTACGGTATGTACACCGTATACCTAGTGTACAATTTATGTGAGTAGGTATATTGTGATTCGTGAACACCGCAGGCCATATTGTTATTCGTATATTGTAGGATGATGGGATGAGATGCATTGTGTATCTGGTTTTTTCATCAGTGTCGGGAAATTAATCATTTTTATACAGTTCCTACCTACCTATCCACCTTTACCTATTAGATAATGTATAATTTTTAATGCGAGAAATTTCGCCTTACGAATATAAATTTTATATAAATTTTATTTTTTCAAGGTTCCTTTTCAAGATGTCTCGTTACACGACGACGAAAATTATATGCGCTGCTGTGCTCATTTTTATTTTATATTATTTATTATTTACGTGTTGATTAATCTTTAATCCTATAATATTATATTTAGAGCAAATTAAATCAATAACAATCAAATTAAAACTCATGATTGATTGGCTTGATTTTCCGTATCATGTTATTTAGGGAAAATCAGACGGATGGGAGAGGCAGAGTATTAACAAAATCCTGTTTTGGGGTCCTAGAATACCGTTAAGATGATTTTTGGCGATGTAGCGAATTTATTTTCATTTTATTATTTTTTCGCCCAGCAAAAACTAAAATCATTTACTCTGCTCGATATTGACCAAAATCGCTCAAATTCGACTAATAGGCTCAGTTTGAAGGTAGATTAGTTGTATGTGAGTGGGGATGACCTTGAATCGAAATTCAGTTATGCCCAAATTTGGGAGAAAGGAGTACACAGGGGCAAAAATCGCAAAAAATTTTTCCTGTTTGAGTCATACGATAGAGGATTCAAAATTGTATATCGCATCCAAAAATCAGCCTCTTAGGGTAATTAGCAGAGGAGATAAGGGAGGGTTTTCACCTCTTCGACCATGAAAACAGGCTATTCGTATCATATCTCCCCTCCAAATTGAGCTGAGTGGTTGAAATTTGGTATATAGATTTAGTGGAGGTCATGGATGTGTCATTTAGGGGTTTCGACTTTTTAGCTTCATCAAAAGAAATGTTAAAAAATGGGTAAAAATTGACCTATACTATGAGTAAAGTCGTTCAAAAAACCATCGAAAATTTTGTAAAAATTTGATAAAGATGAGTAAAAGGACCAAAAAATTATGAAAAACTGTTGAAAAATAAATAGATGAATAATTAACCTAAATTGTGAAAAAAATTAAACGAAAATTATCGAAATTTTGGTAAAAAATTTTGTTAGAAAACAGGTGAAAATCGATCTAAAATGTCAAAAATGTTGAAAATTATCAATAATTGGCAAAAATTCAACAAAAATAGGCAAAAATAAAAAATTAGGTAAAAAATTGACAGAAATTAATAGAAATTTCGAAGAGTTAATTAAAAATTATGAAAAAATGGTGAAAAATTGATAAATATTGACTTAAACCGTGAAAAAAATTGTCGAAAATTATAAAAATTTTTTTTTTAATTCAATGAAAATGGATAATAAGTGTGAAAAATTGATGGAAATTCATGAAAATCTATTTAAAAATGGGCAGAAATTGACCAAAATTATGAAAAAAAATATCGAAAATCACCGAAAATTGGGTAAACAGTTGGATGCAAAATGGAATAAATTGATCAAAAATTTGAAAAAAATGGTAAAAAACGCAAAAAATAGACCGAAGATATTGACAAAAAATCGTTTGAAATTATTTAAAATTGAGTAACAAATCGGCTAAAATAGATTAAAAGTAAAAAAAAATCGATCGAAAATCTCTAAAAAGTTTTGAAAAACGGGTAAAAATTGTCTTAAATTATGAAAAACATTGAAAATCAGGGAAAATTTCGTAAAAGTTATAGAAAAAATAAATCGGTAAAAAGTGCAAAAAATTGAACAAAAATCATAAAAAAATAGAAAAAAAAATTAAACCAAAAAATATATTATTGAAAAATAAAAAAGTTGTGAAATAGAAAAATTAAAAAATAGATAAAACAATAAAAAATTACATAATTAAAAAAAATTTTAATTATAAAAATGCTTAAGGGATACATTACGTTTTTTATGTGATATTTTTGATGTTACGTTTTTGATTTCTGATTTAGAGTTTTTGATCAAAAACTCGTGATGATAGATGACTGCATAATTTTTATTTTGCTAAGCAATGATAAAATAAAATGTCAAAGTAGAGTGAAACTTGTGACGAAAGATGATTATGAATGATTTTTGCTCTTGATGTTGAAATGTTGACATGGATACGTTACATATCCATGATCTAGAATTTTTCCCCTGAAAGGGAAAAGTGTCCAAATTTTTTTTTCATGGATGGACAATTGGCAATTCCCATGTTTTCTTTACTTATGATAATCAGACTCAATCGATCCATCCTGATCTTTATTTTTTTTCAATTTTTCAAACTTTACCGGTGGATTTTGTTTATTCTCACTTGATCAAGATATTTCAAAATTATCTACATTTCAGGTCTATTTTTGTCCAGAAAAAATTAACATTCGAATATGACTCCGAGAGCCACGTGAGGCTTGCGACGCCCTTTTTTTTTGTAATCTTATGCCTTCCTTTCACAAGACCTGTTTTCTATCTGAGAGGTCTGATTCAGAAAATTTGATTCCTCGCATATTTTATTATTAAAACAGATATATTTACTCTTCTAAAATGATTCCATTGTTTATTTGGTAGTTAGCTTGATTTTCTATGTCATATTATTAATGAAAGCCAGACCATCATCACAGCCTATTGACAACGGCGATTGGAGGGGAGGCGGAATATCACAAAATCTGTTTTTTTGGGTCCTAGAAAACCATTAAGACAATTTTTGGCCATGTTACATATTTATTTATTTTTTCCCCCAAATATTAAAATCATTTACTTTGCTCGATACTGACCAAAATCACTTCGATTCAATCATTCGGCTCAGTTTAGTGGGGGATTAGATATATATGAGTGGGGATGACCTTGGGTAAAAATTCAGTTTCGCTCCATTTTGGGGAAGGGGGTGCTAAGAGGCCAAAAATACAAAAATTGTTCCTGTCTTAGTCAACTGATAGGGAATGTAAAATTGCAAAAAATATCCAAAAATCAACCCTTTAGGTCAATTAGAAGGGGAAATATGAGGGTTGCCTCTTTTCTTGACCCTGAAAAAGGACTATTCCTTCCCTATCTCCGCACTAAAATGAGCTAGGAAGTTGAAATTTGGTATGTTCATTCAGTAGGGGCTGTGAACGTGCCTTTTGGAGATCTCGACTTTCCAGCTCCATTGCACCCCTTCAACGCTCCAAAAATATGTTTTTTTGGTCGTTTTCTCATTTTTTGAGTTCGTTCCTCGCATAACTCCCCTTCAAATTGAGCTAGATATTTGAAATTGGGTATATACATTCAGTTAGGACCCTAGATGTGCCTTCTGAAGATTACGACTTTTCAGCCCCATGCATCCCCCTCACAGCCCTGAACATGTGTTTTTTTTGGTAGATTTTCCCAATTTTTAACGTTTGTTCCTTGCATAAGTCCCTTCCAAATCGAGCAAGAAGTTTAAATTAGTTATGTACAGTCAGTAAGAACCCTAGATGTCCTATTGAACTCTTCCTACCCTCATTGCTGATTAGGAATTTGTGATGCTTTTTTTCAATTCTCATGATTGTAATGTGTCATGAAAATCAGGCTGAAAAGAGATCTTTTTTTTTTATTTATTTAATAAAAATCAAAACTTCATCGCAGTATGATATGTTACCTATATTTACCTATATATATATGTGTATTGTGTATGATGTATGCATACCTAGCAATCATTTCTTCGACTTACATAACAATAGAGAATAGACATACGATTTACGTGTATGTTATTTAAAAAAATAATAAAAAAAAAATTACAATAAAGTTATACATGCGTTAAAAAAAGTCTATATATTAAATAATAGCACATATATATATATATGTAATTATGGTACACATGTTGTCGAATTTCATCATTTATGTATAATTCTAAATGATCTCACATGTTGCACATCTACACAGTACACCTCTATGTACAAATGTATACGATGAGTACATTTGAAATTTTTTTTTTGTTTTTTAATCTTTAATTTAAATGTGAGAAAAAATAGAACAAATAAATTACGAAACGAATTATCTCGCGTTTACTGTAGGGGCCATGTTGTAATTGAAGTTCAACAATACCGCTAATGTGATAATTTTTTAATTAAAGTGAGACGTTAGGTTATGACGAAATACACATACGAGTACCTCTCTCTCTCTCTCTCTCTCTCTGTCACTATCTCTTCTCTACCCATGTATAGGTGTAGATATTTGCAGCATTGTATTCGCAAGAGAGCCAGGTCGCGTCAATCGAATTTAACACGTGTTTTTAGATTTTTCTATTATTTGTGGCTAGGTTGGTAGATAGACTAGGTAGAGGTGCCCGTTGTCAATACAACTATATGTAAAAAGCATTGTTTTCAGAAATTGGCGAAACTTAAGTATATAGCCAGTCGTGTATGGGAAAGTTTTATTTTTTTTTAATAATGATCACGTATTTGGATGAATTTTGATTACCAAACTGGGTCTAATTTAACGTACTTTTTACGCATAGAAAGTCGAAATATATCGAAGCTACGGTGTTGTAAAATTATACAGTAATACGATTTGGGTCACTTGGAGCTTGTAAAATAATTCCTTTCAGGCTATTAGGATAAATACGCGTATACGTTTCGCGATTTGTTATTATTAATTGTTTGACTTTTTTTTTAATTATACCTACTTAAGAATTCATTAAAAACCGTTTATTGTTTACGAACGTATAGTAACAAATGAACCGGTTGAATTATGTGGCGTGTATTTTTATACGTGTATGGTACTTCTCAAGTGTTCGTATATATATATATATTTTACGATTTAGGGCATAAATTCAGGTACTTTATTATTTTGGTCGATTATTAATCCGTATTTAATCGCGTCTCATCGTCTGTATACATACACGGTAACTTATGGATGTGCAAGATCATTAATCCTATGGATGTGTAGTGTACCTAACCTACCTATATAGTTCGTCATTAGGTTTTATAATAAGTCGATGATTTGGTTGTTGTTGGAAGCATTTAGTATTATATTACGCTGCTGCATATACATTTATAGGTACAACTTATAAATAAATATGATATCTCGTCATGGTCGTCTAGTTTTAACGCGCAATGTTAAAATTGACGCTCAATTTCTAGGCTCATTGCTTCCTTGATTTTTTTTTCCTACATCTTGCAGGTATATACGATGGATAATTAAATATATATCTATATATATATATATATATTCGATATTACGCTTTTTACGTATGATTTTGATTTAGTATGTTTTGTTCAGACAGGTAGGTATATGTCTTATCTCGCAAAATCAATGAAAAATTGATTTTTTTTTCATTTTTCATTTTTTTTTTGTTTAATTTTTATTATACTGGGCGTGTATAATTTTAAGATTTTTACGCCCAGTGTTGAATAGATTGGG